>CAJHQP010010917.1:0-16867 GCA_905132765.1 Moricandia arvensis
TTAAGAAAAAAGTATATTATCATAAACTTTCCTCTTATATGTAATCTTTTATATACGTAATTAGAATAATAATATAAACTTATACATTTAAAATTTTAATATAATCAAGAGTATACATGTATTTATATATGCCGGATAGGATATTCCCGCTTCCCAAAATTTAATATTTGTAATTTGCTTCGATTTGACGATATCCAGAATTTTCAGATCCAATCGAGAACGATATTAATCGAAATATTTAAAGGATAAATGCCAGCTTACACACATCCACACACACACATAAATATATATATATATATATATATTGGGAAAATTGGGAGGAGATTTAAGAGAAAATATAATTATTGCTTGTTATCTCTATTTAATCAAATTATGAATTTATAGTAAAATGTTGACTCTTTAATAGTTACATGTATGCGTATACACATTTCTATAATTATGGAAAACTTAAAGCAAGTTAACTAGAGACTTACTCATTGATTGGGAATTTCAAGGAATAAAAATAGATGAGAGTTTTGTGGGGAAATTGTTTGAGAAGAATTAAAAAATAGGCAAAAAGAGATTCGCAGAATAAGAGAGAGAGAGAGAATAAAGAAAAGAAAAGGGGAGGAGGATGGAGAGAACCCACCACCCTTTGGCCCTGGAGAGACCAAAGATCGTCGAGAGATAAAACTCTGAGATCGATCATCATCAAACATCTGCAAAACAAGGGCAAGTTCAACAAGAATCAGAAAATATAAGTTCAATTCATTAAATTCTCTTTTAGAAGTCATCTCGCTTCCTGGAATATATTTTAGTTGTTGATTCCAATTTCTTTAAGCGTAATTTTTCCTCTGGTATATGTGATTTGTATACATAATTTGCAAATGTTCGTTCATTTATTAGGATATAGATAATTTTTTTGTTTGTTTGGAGTTCTTTCTTTGTTGAGTCCATATTTCTTCACGTTGCTTCTTCAAGGGTTTCTTATTCTTTTTTAAAGTTAATATTTAATACTTTTGTCAGATTTGATTTAATATTTGTTTGTTTCTTGTTGTCTTTTAGGTATATAAAAGATAACAAGAAGGAGAGAATTTCACGAGTTGTTGACTCTTGAAAATTGATTTTTTGATGATAGGGTGTGTGCAATTATTTTGCAACAATGAGAGACCCTTATTATATTCAATCAATCAAGCCTCGTCCTTCTCTTCTTGCTGCAGGATTCTGTAAGTTTGCAACTACTTTTTATTTCATTCTGTATTTTTTTTATTAGAAGAGAAAAAATCTGGAGATTTGTATAGCATTGGTGTATATACCTAAAATGGGTTGTCGATGGAATCCTCTGCGATTTCAATACTCTTGCTTTATGTTCCTGATCATTACCCTTCATTCTCCGTCCTCATTGTCCTCAACTCCGAAGGTAAAAAACATTATTAACAACCTTTCTACAATCTTGTCTTCTTTGGATGTTTTTGATTGAAGGGTGTCTTGATGTTGTAGGGTTTGTGTTGTGAAATTCCGGGAAAGAGTGATTCTGATATTCCTCATGGAACACTTGCTAATTGGAATGGTTCTGATGATCAGTCGTGTGCTTGTTTGGTAGATGTAACCGTGTGTCGATAATAAGTGCAGATGCTGTAAGTCTCATGTCTTTTGTGATTCTTACCGCATTCTGATGAATGTTTGTGTGTGCTGTAGATCTTAGTGGAACTGTTCTCTGGGCAGAACTTTAGCTCCTGAGCTTAGTCAAATCAGTGAATTAACATCTCTGTAAGGGCGCTTTTCTAAACTTATTTTCTTCTCTTTTTCTTGAGAGATAAGACTCAAAAAGTAATTATGTGTGTGTGTGTGTGTGTGTGTGTGAAGGATACTAAACAAGACCAATCTCTTGGTGACATCCCAAATGATTTGCGGACTTTCCAGAGAGTGAAGTTGTTGATTACGATGGACAATAGTTAAGTGGAGCAATTCCACCTGAGTCTAAACAAGATGTTGTCACAGAAAACTTGTAGAGTTAAATTGCTTGTGATGTAAATAAAACAAATCAACTGTGTTGACAAGCAGAGCATACGTTGATTCTTTTGGTGGATTCAGGTTACTTCTGGTAACAAATTTGCGGTTATATGAAGATAAAGTTCCTGAGACTCAAATCAGCCATATAAAGTCCACTTGACAAGCACCGAGAGCTGTCTTCTGCTTCTAATGCTGTCTTTGACTGTGTTAATAGAAAACTTGGATACTGGTAATCCAAGTTTTTTATTCTTTTTGAAAACAATTCCAAACAAAAAATCTTCTGCATTAGAGAGATGTTAAGATGAAGAGAATCTTACACAATGTTTATAAAACTTTATCCATGACAGTGTTTCAAGGAGAGATTGTTAGACTAAACAACGCACTAAGCATTCACTATTGCGGATTAAGCAACGACAAGACAGTACATAAATGAAAGCATTTTCCTTTTTCAACTCATAATTCAATATCTCATATCATTTGTTTTATTTTATTTCTGATCTTTATATGTTTATGTCTCTTCAGGCTGCTAAGGGAGACTCACGGGAAAGAATAAAGCCGTGACTTATCCACCAAGTAAGCAGTTTAATAACTGAAACACATAAACTAAATATAAACTCAGTGTTTCCATTTTCTTCCCTTTTGGCAGGTTCTTTACAGAACGCAAACTAGTATGTGAGAAGGCAGTGAGTTCTAGAACGGGAACAAGTAACTTAGCAGCTGATGCCTGCACTCTGATGCTCCTAGTCCTTCTCTCAGATCATACCAAGATGTTTCCTCGAAGCAGCGGGTCTTTGGCCTGCAGTAGCTACTTGCAAAGAAGAGAACTACCTCCATTGATACCCTCCTTCTCTTCCTCCTACAGATGAGAACAACAACAGCACACAAGACTCTGATCCCCGAGTGCTATTTGAAGAAGATGAAGAGACACAACAGGGTCTAGATGTTTGGTTATATGTTGTTATTGGCGTTGCCGCTTTTGTAGCGGTGTTGATAGTAATAGCAGTTATATTCTTCTTCGGAAAAGAGCAGTGAAGAGTATAGGTCATGGAAGAACTGGTTTTGAGTGGCAAGTTGCAGAAAAGCTCTTGTTACCGGTAAGGGAAAAAAAACTGTTCTTGAAACCGTTAAAAGTAAAACTCTTCACCAACGAGGAGTTGGCTAGTGGCTAAAACTCTTGGATCACTTATTAAGAGGTCTAAGGGATCATTGTAGGCATAGACATTAGGGTTGTCGGGTTGGATTTCAGACCTATCGAATTTATCGGATCCGGGTCCTCTTGGGTTTTAGATTTTAGGATACAATATAGTAATTTGAATTTGTCGGTTTGGAGTCCGTTCGGGTACCTATCGGATCCGGATCGGTTCGGTCCTATCAGATCCGGATTGGTTCGGGTCTAGTTGTCTAGGAACCGATAATGCCATCTGATTTCCATTGGGAGATGTCTTCTCTCCTTAATTTAACCTAGTAGGAGCCTTGTTTTAAGGGGATTTACTAGCCTTCGAAAATCAGAACCTCCTAAGTAATTAAAAGAAAGAAAAAAACTCTTCTAGGCTCTGGTTTTAACATAATGTGTAAATGTTTCAGGTGTACAAAGCTAAACGCGTTCTGAATTAGAAACTGCTTGTGAAGAATTTCAGTAACATCATTGAAACATATGATGGTTACACGTGTCTATAAAGGAACTTTATCAAGTGGTGTTGACGATAGCGGTTGCTTCAACGGCGATTTTGGAAAGGAAAGAATGGTCAAGAGCTATGGAAATGACTTACCGCAGAAGGTAACACTTAGAATCATATCTTTTCACCTTTTTTCGAAGAATCTTGCTTGATATTGGGAGAGCTCAAACTTGCAGATTGATACAATGTCAAGAGTCAACCATAAGAATTTTATAAATCTAATTGGTTACTGTGAAGAAGATGAACCATTTAATAGATGATGGTTTTCGAATATGCCCCAAATGGAAACTCTATTCGAACATTTGCATGGTAAACATCTAAATATGCCTTCATCTTGTGATCTTGTTTGCTTAATTAGTTATTATTATCATCAACAACAACCATGTTAATCTTTCTTGTTCAGATAAGGAGATGGAGCATCTTGATTGGAGCGCAAGGATGAGGATAATTATGGGAACTGCTTATTGTCTGCAACATATGCACGAGCTTAATCCACCAATGGCACTCTCTAAACTTGCCTCATCAGCAATCTACTTGACCGATGATTATGCAGCAAAAGGTTCTTGATTTCTTGCTTAACAAGAAAACTGTTTAATGGTTTGCGTAACAAGACAACTGTTTCAGCGCTGTGAGTGACTCATTACCAAGCCACTAATGGATTTATTTATTTTTTCTACTTTCAGATTGGAGAGATTCCTTTCGGCTCACAGACTGGACTTAAATTGAGAAAACCGACAAGTGGTGATTTAGATAAATCTGTATTGCCATTGCCACATGAACCGAGACTAATGTCTATAGCTTTGGAGTATTAATGCTTGAGATAATCTCTGGAAGACTCTCAGATTCAGATGAGGAAGGATCAATTACAAAATGGGTAAGTGAAACTCAATATCAATCTTTTTTTTTTTTTTTTTGAAATTGACATCAATAATGTAACATTTTTATGATTTTATGGACAGGCATCAAAGTATCTGGAGAGTGATCAATTGAAAGATATAATTGATCCTACATTAACAACGTTTAAAGAAGAGGACCTTGAAGTGATATGTGACGTGGCACGACATTGTCTGAGAACTGAACAGAGTCAACGACCAACAATGAAAGATGTGGTTGAGCAATTGAAAGAAGTGATCAATATTTCTCCGGAACAAGCTACACCAAGACTCTCTCCTCTTTGGTGGGCAGAGCTTGAGATTCTTATCCTCTGAAGCTACTTAACCAGAAGAACCATTCTCTCTCCTCCCTCTTAACACGTGTCAGAGGTTCAGGTTCACTCGCTCTTTCTCTCTCTTTCTCTCTGTTTACAGTAAACATCGTCTTTAATTATGTTCAAAGTTGTTTTCTTTTCTTTGTTTTTTTATTCTTCAAATTAAATTTGTTTCTTGATGGGCTTTGATAGTGTATTTGGGATCCAGATAATACAACGATGTGTGTGTGTAATTGTATTCTTACTATACATATACATATTACGTATATTTGTACGTATTTTGTGGTGGAAAGTTGTTTGTAACTATTAATTTCGGCTTTTAGACCATTAGTGCATCTCCATGTAGGTCTCAGACTTATTATCAGGGATCCGGATACGATCCAAGATCCGCTCCAAAATAGAATATCTCGTGTGCCTAGATCCCGATCCACGTTTTTAAAATATATAATTTTTTAAATTTATTAATAGCTGATATATTAGTATTATACATAAAATAATTTTTATAATATTAAATTTTAATTTTACTAATATTATATGACATATATATTCATAAATTTTGTATAAATATTTAATTTATGCATTATTTTAGAAGTTTTCTATTTTTTATTTTTTTTTATAATTATTTTTACGGATCTGGATTTGAATCTGGATACCGGTATCACAGTACCTAGATGCATATTCAAAGGCCGAATATCCAGAAGACACAGATCCAAATATCAAAATCACAGATCCGACGAATCCGAATACCCTAATTTTTTGGATATTCGGATCCGTCCCAACCTATATATATATTATATATATATATATAGTATTCAAACATTTAAAAAATAAAGAAAGTGGAGATAAGAGGGTTAACAGAATTGTTCTAAGAACCTTAGCAAAAAAAATAAAATATTCTATGAATATTTATTTCTGTAGTACATGATTTCTACGATATGATAAACTGAATAATTATTTATATAATGATAAAAATAGAAATAAAATATATAATACTTGATACCAAAATATGATGAAGAAGAACGGTTTTATGTGGAGACGAGACACTCATTTCTTAATTCTTTAATTGCATGTAGTGTGACGGTGTTTATGCAATCAGAATCTCAGGATACAAATTCACTTTGACTATTCCGCATCACTCAGAATAGAAGCTAACGAACCTCTTTTTGCGTTGTACTCTCACACACACAAAAAATACTAGCATAACAATTTTAAATGGAAGAATTGTTTCTTCTCTTGTTATTGGATGTGCTAGATTTCTTGGTTTTGAAAATGAGAAGAATATGGTTTGATTTTATAGAAAAAAAGTAGTGACTTTTTTCCATAAAGTGAAAGAAATTTTTGTTTTCAATGAGAATTCATTCTCTACCTAAAGACATTAATACTTTTATGTTACAAATATTAATCAATGTTTTAAGTTACACAGTTTAACTAAATGAGATATATATTTGTTGACTTGTCAACAATACTTTAGAAATAACTTTGGTAAATGAAATTAATCTTTAGATCGCAAGTCCATTTGTTGAATCCCAAGCCTAAACTTAAACTTGTCCAACTATCTCATTTCTCATTTTAATTTTCGAGTACAACATTTCACAAATGGTATATTTTAAGCTTTACCAAGCAACCCACTTGGATGTTCATTTTTCATTCAAACCAACTCTGATTTTTGACATGTAGCTACACTTCATAGTGCCCAACATTCAGTTATTCCCACAAACATTTTCTCCTGAAAACTTACCGAAAATAGTCTAAAACCATTTTTTCAAAAACGAGTTCCAACAATCCCCCACATGAATATAAATAATTCTAAAAACTAGACGACTTGACAAACTTGACAGACGTGACTAACTTGAATACCTAGACAAGACTCAACGAGATTCAACTAAGGAATTTTGAGAATACAAGCGAAAATCTATTGCATGATGAGTTTGGTAGTATTTTTCAGCTTTGAACCAATCATTGTTAATAGCTATTGGATTTACTAAACCATATAGTAAACATGATGCTTGAACCACCTGGAATTTGATGTAAACCTAGACAATTGCTAAAACACAGTTTCATTTTCTCACAAAATTAAGTTCTATATTATGTTCATTTTAGCCGTGAAGATGCCTGGTTAATCATGAGTGAACTTAGAGAATATAGTTTTTCCTTCATTCTCCTGAAACGACCCTATTTCACACTCACAAGGTGAATTTTTCATTATTTTCAAGAAATTTGAAGCGGTTTGGTCGCTTATAGAGATGTTACCTGGTGTTGCTCCTCCTATCAGGAGAAGCGCTCCTGAATCCTATGCGGATAATCACTTTGCGG
Source organism: Moricandia arvensis (assembly GCA_905132765.1). Taxonomy (NCBI): domain Eukaryota; kingdom Viridiplantae; phylum Streptophyta; class Magnoliopsida; order Brassicales; family Brassicaceae; genus Moricandia; species Moricandia arvensis. The sequence goes on from CAJHQP010010917.1 coordinate 7,189, forward strand.
ACAAGAGCACCCTGATCGAAATGCCAGAAAAGTTCTCTTTCCAAAATATGGGAATGTATGTGTAACGCCCCGACCACCCACGACTAATAGGCTTCCCACGTCCACTCTCTCGGCCCGTGGTGATGGGCGGTGTGTTGATTTTTTTGGAGGCTCGAAACTCTTTTTTACTGACCATGAAACCACCACATGACATTTCCACGTGCTTTGGCCTCACTCGCATAATATCGTGAATTACTTCCTGATAGGTCACCATCATTGGACTACTTCAGCTCAAGCACGCTTAACACTGAAGTTTTCTCTAGATGTGTGCCCGAAAAAGTAAATGGACTTTGATGTCATAGGTTTCCAAATCAATTCTATTAAGCATTTTACATTATAACACAAACCGAGATGTTACATTCACCCTCTCTCACAGAATGCAATGTCCTTGTTTCACACCAAGGCAGGTCTCAATACATCTCTCAGATCAGAATTGAGAGGGATAACCAGCTTTGATACACTTGTAACACCCTAACTACCCATAGCTAATAATCCTCCACGCCCGCTCACTAAGCCCGTAGCGGTGCGTTAATTTTGTGAGGCTTGAAAGTCTTGTTTACTAACTCCGCAATCACCACATGACCTTTCCACGTGTTTTATCCTCTTACACAATATCATGAATTACTTCCCGATAGATAACCCATCCTTTGACCACTCTATCTAAGAACACTTACTTCTTGAGTTTTCTCTCGATGTGTTCCCGGAAAGGTAGGTGCACTTTGACGATATAGGTAGCCAAATCAGTTCTATTAAGCCTTTCACATATACCAAAAAACCGTGATGTTACACTATGATGGAAGCAGTGACCTGAATAATTGCATGGCTCAGTACAAGCAACATATGCTTACATATATATATATATATATATAGAAAGAAATCCGAGAAGACACCTTTGCAAGGGTTTTTTCTCAACTCTGACAAGACCCGTCCTGCAATGGTACATCAACTTGCCTAACAGATTGATACGCTCCTTTTGCAGCCCTAACCAATAAGTTCATAGAACAATTAGCAAGCAACAGTAAACTAAAAAGACTGTCAGTGATCTTTACGAGATCATACAACACCGAGCACAACCATTGCATAAAAAATCTAGACTATAATCTAAACTACGTCTAATGGCAATAAGAAAGAGTCCCAGCAATGGCGCCAAATTTGATGTGGGGTTTTATTTCACTTTCAAATTAACCATATTTCCCACTTTACTCTTTCAAATAAGAGTTCAGTGTAGTACTTATGGATCGAATCCACAGAGACTATAAGATTGCACAATAGGCTATTTGTTTTCAAATTAAAGCTAGATAGTAACAATGATTTAGTAAGCAATGATTCAGGTTGATTGATTTGTTTGTAAGGACTTATTGGAGAGAATAGACCTAGGGAAATTCTCAGGTAAGCTAAATTATGTAGATTAATAGATTGCTAAGGGTTTTATTAAGTACGTTCTCGAACTCAAACTCTAGGGTTTAAGAGATCACTCTCGTGAATCTCAACTGAGTATAGACCGATGGCCACTATGTGGTGTCGATCGATGCTACTTCTAAACAGATACGATTTTTATGTTTGATATGTTCTCTAAACTCCTAGTTCAACTCTTGCTTGCGCTAATATAATCTAGGGTTGAAGTAATCAAATTTAGGGTTGAAGTAATCAAATTCAACTCAGTATTAAGAACAAATTAAACAAAGAACTTGATGATTACCCTAAAATTCTATGTGATTAACACTCATATCCACCTTTGAAGAACCCTAAATTTGAAAGCAAATTACTCAGACATGATTATGAGAAACTTAACAAATACTGAATGAATTGCATAGAATAATAAGATAAAAGATAAAGGGAGTTAATATCTTTCTGTAAAGGTGTTCAGATCTCTGTCTCCAATCCTAAGTTCTTCTCTTCTTACAAGTAAAAACATAGCCGTCAACAATGGCTTAACAGAACATAAAATAGGTCAAAAACACATCCAGGGGTATTTTGGCACATTGTGGAGGCTTCAGGGCTTCATTTGGTCTCGAAACAAGTCGGGCCTGTCTTCTGGAATCACCATCGATTGACACTAAGGCTGTGCATCGATCGACAGTCCTTCATCTTCTCGACGGCTTCCTCTCGCGAGGCAGACAGACTACTCTTCAGTAAAACATGCATAAATTTAGATCTAACCATCAGATAGACCTCAAACCAGTGGCATTAGAAATCTAACTCAAAACTATATCTTGTGTTAAAATCGCAGCTCAATCGCACCGTCGAAAGGTCTCAATCCATAGCAAAACATCTGACGTGTATGCGCAGTTCTGCAACTCAAAAAGCTCTAAAATCACCAAAGTTCTCCAAAACGTACATGAACCTGAAAATATCTAAAACATACCCTAGACACACATTTTAGACTACAGATAGGGTCTATAACATGGCTAAAACTGGTAAATAATAGGGTATATCAATAACCTTTTCAGAAACCGCGGAGACAGCAACACTCTTTCTAAAAAAAGGAAAATTGCACCCCCTAATAAAAGGATATATTCGAGCAAGAATTGGAAATCGCCTGATCCTTCATACCATCTCATAAATATTTGGCGTGAAAGCAAATTTTTTTTGTCGGACCCGAGAAACAAATCCATTGAAGTTATCCATTCCTCTAGTGTCCTGCTCCAAGTCTAGGTCTCCTGAACCTGACAGGTGAATATTAACGCTCACTGAAGAATCAGAAAATTCATCTCCGTCAAGTCCCGCATCATTAGGAGAAAATTACATCAGGTTACAAGCCCTGAAGAGAATCTTGTCGTCCACTGAAACGCAAAATTCGGGTCCCAAACCTTGCAAGACCACCTTCAAATAGTCTAGAGCCTGGGAATATCTATCAAGACCCCGGTTTATCATTTGGAAATTGACTCTCCTCCAGGTTTGAACACGGTTCAAGCCTAAGAAGAATTTGGAAAGATGAATTACTGGAGTGATGTCCTGCCCAAGGGAGGCCTGCTGAGATGGAGCAACTCCGGTTGACTCAAGGGAAGAGGTTATCTCCCAACTTCGATAACAAATCAAAGAAATAAGGGGAAAACTTGAGGAAAAATACTCCGATATAAGAATCCTCCAGGCCTCAGGCAGGAAACCAACCTTTAGATTCCCGCTGGGAGGAGTTCCGGCTCCGATCCCTACCTCCTCTTAAAATGGAAGTTTTCTACTTAAAGGGATTCTTCCATTTTTTCGAATATGGAAGAGTTTAACCTACCAACCAACATCTACTCGACTATATAAGGGGAGCCCAAACCCTAGAACAAGGATTGACATTCAGAGACTAAGAGATTAGAGTTATGCCGACTAGAACTAGGGTTTATGTACCAAACGTTGTAGTTCCTGCTCATTCAATCAATAAAACATCTCTTTGGTCACGATTCTTACTTGTCTACAAAGTTCATTTATTGTTCTGTAGTACCCATAAAGATCATACATAAAAATGCCTAACACTAGTTATAACCAGAGAACGCGTCCATGAAGCTCATCAGTTGGTGCCCCTCCGTAGCGTCGACAAGCTTATCAATATGAGGTAAGGGGAACGAGTCCTTCGGACAGTACTTGTTTAGATCTGTGAAATCTATGCGGACTCGCCGTTTCCCATTCTTTTTCTTGACTACCACTACATTGGCTACTAACCATTCTGGATATTCCACCTCTTTGGTGAACTTGTCGTCTAATAGATTTTGACTTCTTCGCTGATGATCGCGTCCCTTTTGGGGTGAATTCTCTTTTTTTCCGATAGGCTGGTGTAGGGATTCGACTTGTAGTTTATGCACGATGATTTCCGCATCGATTCTCGACATGTCCACGTGGGACCAAACGAAACAGTCGGAATTGGATCTGAGAAAGTCTATCAGACTTTGTCTCAACCCTACGGCGAGCTTGGATCCTATCTTTAGGTTCTGAGTCGGGTCTCCCTCGGTTAGTGGCACCTCTTCCATTTCCTCTACCTCTGGCTCTTCAGTGTGCGGGACCAAAGGTTATTCTATAATTGCTATAGGACCTTTTTTTTTCCCTTCATGGTGGTTTGGTAGAAAGATAGTGGGTTCTCTTGGTCTCCTTTGATCTCTTTTATGGCCCAGGGGGTAGGAAACTTGACCATCTGATGGAGCGCTGAGGGGACGGCTCCCATGTCGTGGATCCAAGGTTTCCTGAGTATCTTATTATAAGATGACTAACAGTCGATGACCAAGAAATTGGTTGACATGTTGATTCCGTCGGCTTATACTGAAAGAACGACTTCTCTAGTAGTTTTCTTGATTTCCCCGCTGAATCCTATGAGTGGGGTGACCTTTTCGCGTTAGTGCATTTTCTATAATCGCTATATCACGATAAGCGGTTTGGAAGGTGATATTGCTGGAGCTCCCGTTGACTACCAGTATCCATTTAACCAGGCGGTTTGCTATAGTGAGCGATATGACTAGGGCGTCATGGTGTAGAGATAGGAACCTCTCCAGTTCTTGGCTGTGAAACTGATCTCATCTGTACCTAGGAGTAGGCTCTTCGATCTTGCGATTTCTTGACCATTATTGGTGTATCTGGTACACTTCTTTGCGGCCGCGTGGCTTACATGCTCGGCCTGTTGCTGGAGGATCTCGTAGAGATTTTCCAAGGTTTTATCCAGACTCCTGCTGCTTGCAAACTTCTCCACGAATTTATCGGTGAGGGTCGCAAAGGAGTATATAGACCCGTTGGGTAGGTTGATGTACCATTTCAGGGCAGGCCCCGTTAGGGTTGAGCCAAAGCCTTTGCAGATGGTCGCTTACTGTTGCTTGTATTGGGAAATGTGATTATCCGAATCGCTAGTACCGTCGTAGATTCTCATGTTGGGGAAGAGAACTTTCTTGTCATCTCTATTAATGCAATTTCATCCGTGAAGGGGTATCGGCATATGAGCCGGTATTACTTCTTCGGATCGGAGAAGCTACCCTGGAAGCCTTTCGACCATGGATTGGATGGCGTCAAATTTTTTGGACAACACCCGCTCGAGGTAGACGGTTACAGTGGACCTTGTTGCCGTTGCTCTTTTTGGTGTTTCCTCCTCGGCATCCATCTCAGAGTCACTGTCTTCTACGATGTGTACTCGAGTGCTCCCCTCTGCGCCATCCCATGTCATGGTTTCTCCATTCAATGGTGGAGGCCGTCGGATGTCGCCACGTCATCGCTGGGTGTATCCAAGATGGCATGGGCCGAACCTGGGTTTGGATCGTAGTTGCTTATTGTATGTCCTGTGGAGGGCTTGATTTTCGTCTCGGAGAACGCGATTCTCTGCTTCAATCTGGGTGAATTCTCGGAGCTTTCCTCTAGCTGTTTGTTATGCTCGCCAGGATTCTCTTTCAAGCTCTTAACTTCTGAGAGGAGCTTAGGATTTTCCGTGGTCGATTCTTGAGATTTATGCAGCTCGGTCACTTGGCTTTTTAGAGTGCCGAGTTGGTTTTGTAGCTCGATCTCCCGCATGGTGGCCGGAGGCTTCTCATCATGCTCATATATTTCCATCATCACATAGTTAAGATTACCCCCCCCCCTCTTCTAGCGCCAAACTGTTAGAGGATTTTTGTGTAGGATCGTTATGGGTACTACGGAACAATATATGAACTTTGTAGACAAGTAAGAATCGAGAGCAAAGAGACTTTTTATTGATTGAATGAGCAGAAACTAGAACGGTTGGTATATAAACCCTAGTTCAAGTAGAAAAAGCTCTAATATCTTAGTCTCTGAATGTCGATCCTTGCTCTAGGGTTCAGGCTCCCCTTATATAGTCAAGTAGATGCCGGTTTGGTAGGTTAAACTCTTCCATATTTGGAAAAATGGAAGAATCTCCTTAAGTAGAAAGCTTCCATTTTACCCGACGGCAGGGATTGAAGCAGGGGTCGGAGCCGGAACTCCTCCCAGCAGGAATTTGGAGGCCGTGTCCTGCCCGAAGCTAGAGGATTCTTATACCAAAGTATTTTTACCCAACACACGTGGGGCTGCATAAGCACCTTTGGAAAATTTGAGATCGAATTAGACCATAATTACTTACCCTCAGAAGTGTGGGATCAATTTGAGGCCCCAGTTCCTCTAGTTGACCCATGGAAAGAGGTCTGTTAGACAATACGAGGAGTAATTTAATCGCCTCCATTTTTTAGTGGAAAAGGAGATGGAGTCCGAGGTCATTTAGGTCTGACACTTTATGTGAGGATTGTGACTAGAGCTACAGACCCATATCCAGGCACGCACCCTTGGATCAATATCGGAACTGGTTGAGAGTGGTGCAATGGTCAAGTCTAGTTCAAAGTAAGAGGCCACAATTAACCGTAGTAAGTGAAACACCCCAACCCGGAAATATTTGCGAAGTCGTAAGATAAATTCTAAGTAAAATAATTTGGAAATATTTCATTAAGTAACATAAGTAAATACTGTATTTTAATAATAAATCCGAGTCAATATATCATAATCGTATGAAATAAGGTTCGTAAAAATTCCCATGAAAATCCTATAACAATCCCAATACTGAATACCCCGTCCCGATGGTCTTCATCGTCCAGCGCTCCGGTCCAGACAACTACTCATCACCTGCATCACAAAAGGAGGCATGAGCATACAAAAGTACTCAGTGAGGACGCTCAATACCGCCCACTACAGTCCAATAATCATCAATCAAATTCTCCATTCCAACCTAGCAACCTAGCAGTCCCATTCTATCAACTTAGCATTCAGTTTTCCATCATCTCTTACTTAGCAATTTTTCCTATTACTTATCAATTTTCATGCATCCAAACAAACAACCTAACTTCCGGTTCTATCATTCCTTTACTTTAACATTCTCTAACATTTCGACCCGACGGTCCATCAGACTTTGGCCGTAGCCAAACTTTTGGCTGAAGCCAACCTATGACCGTAGCCAACCTGCGGCCGTAGTCGTACCTACGGCCGTAGCCGTACCTGCGGCTGTAGCCGTACCTGCGGCCGTAGCCGTACCTGCGGCCGTAGCCGTACCTGCGGCCGTAGCCGTACCTGCGGCCGTAGCTGTACCTGCAGCCGTAGCCGTACCTGCGGCTGTAGCCATACCTGCGTCTGTAGCCGTACCTGCCGCCGTAGCCATACATGCGGCCGTAACTGTACCTGTGGGCGAAGCCAAACCTGCAACCCGTCGGTCCATTACGGCCATAGCCAAACCTGGGGGCGAAGCCAACCTGCATCTCGAAGGTCCATAACGGTCGAAGCCAACATACACAGCCGAAGCAAAACATACTTCCTTAACTCAATCACGTTCTTCTAATCCCGTACTTTCCTTAAATTACTTCAATTATCAATATGTTTCTATAACATTTTCAATATAACATTTGAATTCTTGTCGGATCAAATCTAAGTATTTCACATAAACATCTCAATAAAACATACCATCATTTCACGTAATCTATTATGCAAATATCCTATCAATGTATGAACGTTCTTCGATCCTTGAGAACTATCTCGAATAACGAAGAACGAACTTTTCATAAACAATTTCCATCATACAATTTCCCTAAGAACATTATGAACGAACTTACCATAAACGAATTCTATCCAAGAACAATTCGATCCTAAGGAATCAAACTAGGCAAAACAATCCTTATTGGACTGTCACAAATCACATCTTCACCTGAATTGATCTTAAAAGATCGAAGACTCTGAACTCAGCTGCGTTTTCCGGTGCAGGTTCCTACGGTCCTCCTTGCTGGATCCTCTCTTTCCCAACTCTCTCTCTAGAACTGTGTTCTTGCTCTGACCTCTCTCTAGGACTTTCTTTGAGCCGTGTCCAAAACTAAGAGCTGGAGGTCCCTTTTATAATACCCTTGGACTTTCTCACCAAGCCTAGAATTAAGTGCAGTTTCCTTAATCGGCTTGGTCAAAACTTGCTCTTAAAGGCTTGACCGATCTACAATTATTTCCTTATAGGACTCACGCCAACCCGACCTTCTTTCGTATAATCCCGTCAATGATGACTAGTCAATGTGCCTTACTTGGAACCCACAATCTCGATGGGCCGAACTTTCCTTAATTGGTTCCACGGTCCGTCGATACCTTGCTTATACTCCGATTGTTTTATGATTAGTTATTGCCATTTAGTCTTAGTTAATAATACTTTGTTAGCAAGGACAATTCGATACTTATAAAAATCGATTTCTTATTCCATTCTTGACGAATACAAGTGTTCCAACACTTAGAACTATTTTTCTCTCTTACAAAGAAACCTCTCCTCGATCATATTCTTTTATAGATAAAAATACTTCGGGAGCGGGTCGTTACAGTAAGCCTCATAACAAATCAAGTTTTGTTCCTTTGAAACAAAAGAGGAAATAGTCGGGACTGGAGTCTGGATTTTTAGGCATGCAGAGTGTGAGCTTGTTGTAGGAGGCATGGTGGGCAGTGCTGGAGAGCTATGGGAGCCTGCATGAGGTGTAGTAGTATGGACCACCAGGTGAAAAATATAGCAAGTCGAATTCAGAGGATCCACATGATTCATTGACGGAGTTAGTACTTGCCACAAGTGTGGGTAGCCAAGAATTTGCAAGGGAGTGTCGCGGACAATGCTCACTAATGAGGCGGGTCAGTCGGAAAACTGTTGTGGTAGTGAGAGACATTATGGGGCTAGTAGGCCAACTATAACACCCCAGTTTACTAACTGGCCACAGAGAATAGAGAACCCATCACTTTACGACAATCACTAGTAAGCCTCTTGCTCAACTATGTTCAATAATGAACGAATCCCCTTGCTTGCTTTGATAGAAACTTAACCTTAGTGGAATATAGGAAGCATATACGTTTGTAAAGTAGCCATCCACGTTTTGTTTGATTCCAGGGTTACATATAATTTTGTGAGTTCGAATACAATAGTTAAGTCATGCCAATGACTGTGAATGCCAATGATGGTCAAATCATGCATTCACAAGGGATTGTCTTGGACATCCCAATTAGGATAGTGAGCAAGAAGCAGAAGTTGGTGTCTTATTCACACACAAAATTGAGTATGAGCCATGAGGAAGCTCACCAATGAGCTTATTTGGCTCTTTTCTCAAGGATTTAAGGATTGAATCACCTGACCAATCACCACGCACAGTGACAATCAAGCAGCCATTCACATTATATCCAACTCGGTGTTTCATAGAGAACCAATCGCATTGAAGTGAATTGTCATAAAATGAGACAAACGGTTTAGTAAGGAGTGACCGACCATGCTACACAAAGAACTCAGATCAACTAATTGACATCTTCACCAAAATAGCTAGCACCAACTTTTTGTGAGTTCATTCATTTAAATCTTGGACTTATAGACCTATCTCAACTGGAAGTCCCTAAATCCATGAAGGCTATATTCTTTTTTCTAGATGTGGTTTTTCCAAAGTAATTTTCTACACTCAATTTTTTATTAAGGTAAATTTTCATGATATCAAACTTAGTTTCTATAGTCAATCCTGAAAAGGAATGTTCAAGTGAATAAAGCAACAAGTGAAAAGTAACCACAAGTGAGATAACTCGAGTGAACAGTCAAATGGATATTCATTCCTTTTTTAACTTTTTGATAGCATTTATTTTTCTTAATAAGACCAATTTGTTAAATTTACTTTATAATATGTTGTATCTACAATTATAAAGATGAATAAAG
>CAJHQP010010918.1:0-16866 GCA_905132765.1 Moricandia arvensis
TTTATATTTTATTTAGGGGTGGATGTTTAGATTAAAATATTCTCTACTATTAATCAAACCATTTTTATACAAATTGGATTTGAAATTAAAAACAAATTCTTGTACTTACGGATTGAAAAGATTTTGCATGGCACTGAAAGCATTAGAAAATTCATAGTTCATAAAACATCAACAAAATAATAGCCAATAAACATCGTATATTATCAATAATTTAAAATTTAGAAACTATAACACAATATGACAAAAATGACAAAAAGAAACTATAACACAAAAATAAAAATAATAAATTACAAAGCATAACATGTATTGCTTATAGATAGTATAATTACATATATATGAAGATAAAATTGGTTTATATTAATAAGCTATATATAAGATATTTAATGGCGACTTGACAAAGGATATTCGGTTATGTGGAGAAAGAGAGAGAGAGGAAAAACCGAAGATGCAAGTGTTGGAGCATCTTCAATATTATTATTTTTTTCATTCCAAAAAGGATTTTTGAGTAAGATATATTATATTTTGATCCACATTTACAAAATGCTGGTAATTTTATGTTGATTAATTTAGCAATCTTCTTTAAAATTTATATGTTTTCAGTACAACGAACATATTTTATTAATTTTATATTACATAGGTTTTTATAATTTTGACCTTACTAATGTAGTTTCACAAAATTTTGTCTTCAATAATATTTTTAGTGTAAAAAATGTTTATGTGACATAAATGATTATTGTGAAGTTCTAAACTTTGGTTTGACATTTAATATAAATATTGTAAAACCTTTTTAGAGTTAAATATATATATAAGTACTTATATTTAAACTGTTTTAATGAAATTTTTCATGAACTATAATTGACATTCAATAGTATTGTCATGTAAAATAGTCACTGAGTAAATGAACTACTAATTACGATTACTAGTAAATGTAATTGGCCGATGAGACAAAAAATTGTATGAATATTTTAATGCAAAAATCTTTTTAAACCTTAAGGTTAATTTATATTATGATCATTTCAATATATTTCCATAAAAAAAAAGAAGTCTCACAATGAAAAAGAGTATTTTACCTATGTCGGATAATTTGATCGAAACTTTTGAAAGAACAATCGACAACTCGATCTTCCATCTAATTTTTATTTGATACAAAATTTGAGTTTTGTAGAAGTAATATAGAAACATCATCAATTTGGAAAAAAATACAATGGATAATAATTTGATTAGAGATCTAAGGATTCTCGGGAAAATACTTAATAACAATAAAATGAAAATCACTCACCTCTGACATGTTTGGTAACTTTGACTAAGACTAGGTTTGCTGTGTAGAAAAAGAGATCCTTAATGATCTTTAGGACTCAATAAGCTTTATGCCATGACTGCCGTGTTTTCATCAGAGGAGAATCTTTCAGATCTCTTCAGCTCCATAAGATTAATGATCTTTTTGGAGTCGTTTTTGCTTGTTAAAAAAACTCACGACTTGAATATCTATGTATATGAGTTGTATGATTTAGGTTACCCTTGGTCCACACCAATTGTTAAGATATTCTTAACAATATGCCTATTCTTAACAATATGCTTGTTTCCAATATAGAAAATCTCGCAATATAGGGATTAATTAAGAAATAATTAAAAATATAATAATATGTCGAGAATATCTCTACTATACTTTATTTATCAAATCAAATTTGATCAAATACAATATATTTTGTTGCACTAAATCAAAGCATAATCATAAATAATTAATATTTTAAAAAATTAATAAATAGAGAATATACCAAGAAAATCGGTAGAGAATAAAATATGTTTACCAATAAATTTAACTTGATTTAGTTAATATTATAGATTAATAAGGAAATGAATAGCAAAAAACCTGGGCAATGTGTTAGGTTGTAAAAAATGATATACCCTCACACATTAGTTAATTTTTAAATGAAAACCAAAATAAGTAGTGGCGTAGAATCGTAAATATGTGGAAAACAAGGGGAAAGTGCCCAATTGTATCATGCTTTAATAGTATGGATTCCAACCACACTTAATTTTCAATCCATAGTAGAGTAAAAATATATTTACATCATAAATGAAGGAATGCATTTATTTGTTATTAAATGCTTCATTTTTAACTCCAAAATGGAGTAAAGTTAGAGTAAACCACTCTCCATTACTCTAAAAAAATTTTCCTCCTAAAATTTTGGTGTTATTTGTAGAATTACATCTAATAATTATACTCTAAAGTACGAAATCAAGTACTTAAAATATACTAATAAAAGAGGCAAAATCGAAATCGAAAAGATATTAATACTGTATAAACTATATAAATTAAATACTCGATAAATTAATATTTTTTCGATCCCAAGTTGGACATGTTCAAAATATGACATAAATCGATTAGATAATAAGACAATTTTTTTAGATAATATGTAAATAGGGATTTTAGCAAAAAAATGACTCAAAACAAAAAGTCAAATACAAAACTAACCCATAGCTTTTTTGAAACTTTCATTTGCCGTATTCACCTATGAAGTTCGGATTATTCACCAAAATGTCATTACTTTTTTTCGAAAATAAATGTTTTACTCTATCATCCTCATCTTCCTCTTTTATTTACAACATTGTCATTCTCATCAATACACCAACCACCATGAACAACCAATTTCAAGCTCTAAATGAACCTGAAAATCAATATTTGCATGTTCATATTCTTATTTCTTACACACACAAATCATTTCTCTTTCAATTCAAGTCTTATTTCATCCCAAAATCTCAACCTTTTATTTCAAAATTTATAAGCTTATTAGAGTTACTCAAGTTCATAATTCTTGGTCAAGAACGGGTAGGTAACTTTCATTAAGAAGCTATGTGTGCTTGGAGAAGCTAAACATGAACCTCACTGTATCTAAGAGTGATCTTTGAATTTTTTTCACATCTGTTTCACGAAGAAAACTTATCTAGAAGTCTTCTCTTCTAGTCAATGCATAAGTTAGTTTTGCAATTGACTTTCTGTCTATTCTTTAGAGAAGACCTCTCTGGAAGTCTTTCAACTTTTCTGTGTTAACAAAAAATATGAGTAGACTTCCCTAGAAGTCTTCTCGGATAAACATGCTAGTTTTGCAATTAACGGAATCGTGTCATAAATTTGATCTATAAAAGACTTACAGGGTAGTGTTCTTTGAATTGTTGACACAATTTGATTTGAGGTAATAGTTGAGAAGACTTCTCTCAAAGTTTTTTGTAGAAAGTCATATTTCTGACATAATTCGGTCAATTGCAAAACTAACATATTTATTTGAGAAGACTTCCAAAAAAATTTTTTCTCGTATTTTTTAGAACTTTTGAAATATAAAAGTAAGCCAATATTTACAAAGGGAGTCTTCTTATTAAGAAAATTGTTGTAAAGTAGACTTCTCTAAAAGTCTTCTTTTGTAAATTTACAATTGCAAAAGTTGACATAAATGGAAGATTTCCACGGAAGTCTACTTCAAGAATACTCCAAAGAAGTCTTCTCAGAGAAGATTTTCGTGGAAGTCTTCTAAGTCAACGTTTGATACGCTTTCATTTTCTATAAAGTTAAAAAATTAATATTTTCTTGTTAATCTCTGTACATTAGTTAACATTGAGAGTCCTGAATAAAATTCATAACTTAATTGGTGGTAATTACAAGGTTGCCAACATTCACGTTTTTAATTTTTCTAGCTAATGAGAGAATATTCTGGAGAAGTCTTCCTGGATTTTTTTTAAGTTGATGTTCTATATTTGTTAATGTGTTTTAACTTGATATTTTGCAGATGCTTCATCAATTATCTATAGTCTACAGAGAATGATTAGTCAAAAATAATTTTGGAAAGTCAAAGGAAGACTTCTAATGAAGTCTTTCGGAAAGTCTTCTAGTGAAAAAACTTTGCGGAAGACTTCCTAGAAGACTTCTAGTGAAAGTATAGTCTTTTCCTTTAGTTTTAGTAAATTGAATATGTTTTCAGCAGAAATTTATAAAAAATGTGATATATAGACATGAAAATTTGACTAGTTACTATTGTTTGTTTCCATCTCTTAAGTATTATTGTTATATATACCAATGTAGTGTTGTGCTATGAATGGCTAGAATGGTTAAAATGTGAAATTTGTAAAAAAAAATGTGATATATAGACATGAACATATTTACCAAATTATTTTCATTAACATCTTTAGCAAGTTTACAAAATACAGTCATTACAGTTTATCATGCGAGCTCTTTCGTTATTATGTTTCTTACATTCAAAGGCGGATCCATGTAGGGAGATGGGGTGTCACCTGACTCCCTTAAGTCTCTATAAATCCCTTTTGATGACATCTTACATGTAAATTCAGTAGTTCTGTTGGTGAAGTTTCCCTCTTGACACCCCTAAACCATGGTTCAGCGCCCACTAGTGACACCTCTTATGATACAGATAAAAATTATTCCTGAATCCGCTATAGCTTACATTTAAAGTAAAACACTATCATGTACACAGTTCCGACATAGACATTACAGTCTTCAACAACATTAATCTTTCAAGCTAGGCACTCGGTTATCTTCTTTGTGTCTCTTCACAAGCCAAATAAGGTTTATGTGGTGACTTGTCTGCATTGCATAACAACTGAAATCAAGAAAAAAAAAACCGATGAGGTACAAAAGTTATGGACATTGTATATTATGTGAGAGACTGACATACAAACCTGTCCCATGTCACCAAGAGATCACCGTCAACTTCTTCCTTTTCATTCTTGCTGCATCTTGAGTTGCACGAGGCATAACAGTCACGGCGGTGCAGCCGAGTTTAGCAGCAGACAAAGCAATTCCTTTAGCATGGTTTCCACCTGAGGAGCATATCACACCTTTTGCTAATTGCTCTGCTGGAAGCTTCCCCGTCATATTGTAAGGCCATGTTCAATGCGGGGTTCTTAAGTGGGGTTCTTAACTTTTGATTTTTCAATTTTTCGTTTTCTTTTTACTTTACGGCTAAGAACCGGCTTTTAAAACTCTTATTTAAGAGTCGGTTCTTAGTTTTTCTTAGTTAAAAACTAAGAACCGACTCTTAACAAAAGTTAAGAACCCCACCTAAGAACCCTGCAATAAACATGCCCTAAGCTCCATGAAGATTAAACGAGAACACTCGGGCCTAGCGAATTAACATAAACTCATTAACCATGGATTGATCAGAGATTAATTTTCATCATTTTATCTATACGTGTGTATATAAACTAGTATTTTCACTATGGATACTATGCAACACCCTGGGTCAAATGTTAAAAGGTTGGTATTGTTGGGTCAACACCCGGGTTCATATCCTACTTTTGTCATTTAAACTTTTTTTAGTTATTTTTCTTTCAAGAAAGGGTAAAATGGTAATTCGCTGAATCATCCCTTTCCCTTTGCTCTGTGAGCGTACTCTGCAAAACTGCATGCCTCCATTTTTGTGTTCGGTTTTCTCACAATTCTTCATCATTTGTTTGCACAATTCTATCTAAGGGCATGATTAATTCAGGTTTTTAGGCTAAATTGTTTAGAGAAAGTTAAGAAATTGTTTCTTAGATTTTAACTAAAAAACTCAGCCTAAGAGACCTGCATTAATCATTTAAGAGTCGGTCCTTAGCTTTTTTAGTTAAAAGCTAAGAAAATTTCTTAACTTTTCCTAAAAAAACCAGCCTAAGAAACTTGTATTAATCATGGCCTAATATGTATTGATCTAACTTAAACTCTCTAATTTTAAACAGAAGCCTTTCAAAGTCCCAATTTTTTGTGGCCGATTATGGTTGATTCGCCACGGTGGTTGGCAGCACCGTGTATACTCACCGGTTAATCGGCCGAGTTAGCCAATCAGAACATGGGTAAAACCATTGTAGAAAGCTATAAAAAATATCAGAAGAAAAGCAAAAGAGAAGAGGAGGGGAGAGCGTCGCCTTAGAGATATATATATATATTATGAGATTAGAGTTTGATTTTAATATAATAAAGTAAAATATATTATTATGTAAAAGTTTTAATTTTTTTAAATTAATATTTAAGCGAGAAAATAAAATTTCTTAAAATTTTCTTTAGGAATTAGAAGACTTCTTATATTATTATATTTTTAGAAGTCTTCTAAACCCTAAATTTACTATCTGTATCAGAAGACTTCTTATATTATAATATTTTTAGAAGTCTTCTAAACCCTAAATTTACTATCTGTATCAGAAGACTTCTTAAAAACATTTCTAGGAAGTCTTCGAAAATCTTTTATGAAGTCTTCTAGAATGTCTTCCGAAGGCTTTCTAATTCAGGAAAACTTCGCATGCATGAAACTTTGAGAAAGTCTTCCAGCAGAAATCCAATAAAACTAAACGGTTGCAAATCCGAAAACCTTGTTAAGCATACATATATAAAGAGAAACCCTAATACATCGAACAGTTACAAATCTGAAGAAAAACCGAGAAATCTTATAAACTCTAAATTTCTTAATCGTCTAAAAAATCTTCTAAGAAATCTTCCAAACACTAAAATCAAATAACTAACTAAATAGGAAAAAAAGACTTCATTAAACTTAAAATCACAATTATTTTTCTAAAGTTAAGATTCCAAAAATTTATCCTAAAATTACAAATAATACTATAACACATGTTACCAAACCCTAAACCAAGGATTATCATGACTCCGTCTACATTTACTCATCTATGTTGAAACAATTCAATTTTAGTAAACCTCAATTTACATCATTTAGAGATGTTTATAATTACACGATTTCAATTGTTTCCCATAAAAAAATATTTTATATTAAATTTAAAAATTATTTTTAAGATCTAATACATAAGAAGACTTACAAAATCTCAGAAGACTTCTCGGAGTTATATTTATAAAATGCGTACTGATTTTCTTTTAGTCATAAAGGTCTGGTTGTAATATTTCTAGCCTTTTAGATTATTTTTGCATATGACTGAATTTGAGGTATATTTTTAGATTTAAAATCAAATTCTAGCTCATTTTGAAAATTTTCACAAGGAAATATATGGTCACAGTAAAATCATAAACTAATAATGTCTATATATATACATTTTATATAAGTACGACCAAAATATAGTATTGTTTGTTTTATATTGACAATGAAATTATCTCAACTTTCTCAAACACTTAAATAATTTCGATAATATTTAGTAAAATTACATCTAAAATCATATATAAATCTATAAAATATATTTCATATAGACCAAATAATATATTAAAATAATATAAAATTCAAATTACTAAAATTTAGTTAATGTGTACACGGTAAAATACTTATTTTCTTATTTTATAAAAAATGTATTCTAAAATAGATTCAAAAAGTATTTTTTAATAAATTACTAATTTTATTGATTAATAATATTAAAAATTAATAATTTTAAAAATTAATAAAATATTGTGTAATATCGTGACATTAAATTTCTTTTGTATGTAATAGGAAAGTTTTTACTGTATTTAAAATAAGTCTAACTGACATTAAATTTATTCTTGTAAAAAAGTTTAACAATATATTTTATAAATATAAATATAAGAGGAAAGTTTTTAAATTAATAATTCTTTAAATTAATAAATTATTGTAGTCCCAACTTTACTAATTAAAGTTTAGGATAATAAGCTTGATTAATAACTTTTAATTGTTCAACTAAAACGTGTTATTTCACGTAGTATGATTATCACAATAACAAAAATTAACTAGATTTTGACCAGCGCTTTAACGCGGAATTATTTTCGATACAAACCAAACTATATGAAATAAATTTGCATTTTTGATTATGTATCTACATTTAAATGTTACAAATGAAGCGTTATATCTAGTGTTTCGGGTCACGACCCGCATCCGCGGTTAAATTGACTAACTGATGACTTTATATGGAGTTCGGTTTGTTTTTTTTCTTTAAACTCGTTATTTAAATTTCTTATAAAATCTGCAAAATACGCTAAAATTTGGGACCCGACTACTGATTGAACCTATGGGTGACCACTATGTAATACAATTTGACTTAAATTTTTATATTTAAAGTATTCTAATTTATGAATATTTAGATGAATGGTGGATATATATTATGAATGTTATGCTCTTATTTTACAAAAGTTAGTCAAACTAATTTATTATTTTATTGTAAACGTAATGGATCAATATTCGAGAGAATACATACTAAATTAGAAATAGATACATGAATGTGAGATGAATTTTGACCCGCATTGTAAGCGTAATGGATCAATATTCGAGAGGATACATACTAAATTAGAAATAGATACATGAATGTGAGATGAATTTGACCCGCACTTTAATGTTTCTTATTAGATTTTGATAAAATATAAATGTTTATTATTAGATTTTCACCAGCATTTTAATGTTTCTTATTTGATTTTGATGAAATATTAATCTTTATTGTTAGATTTTGACCCGTACTTTTAAAAGCGAGAAGAATTTTTATTCAAATATTTATTTACTCAAAATTAGAAATCTTATACAGGTGTATCTTTTTATTAAAACATTTGTTTTGAAGTATATATAATAAAAATAAAATTTACATTAAATTGTGATATATGGAAAAGGCTTAAGAGAATTGATTTGGCTACCTATATCACCAAAGTTGACTTACCTTTTCCGTCACACATCCGTTTAAAACTTCAGGGTTAAGCGTGCTTATGCTGGAGTAGTGAAAGGATGGGTGACCTATCGGGAAGTGATTCGTGATACCGTGTGAGTGAGACCAGAACACGGGGAAATGTCATGTGGTGATTGCAGGGTCAGTAAACAATGATTTCGAGCCTTGGAAAAATTAACGCACCGACCGTCGGACAGGGGTGGGGCCCACTAGCCTGATAGAGGGATGGGTGACTCACCGGTAGGGGCGGTTGGGGCGTTACATTTTCGTTTTTAAATATAGTTAATATTAATAATGACTTTATTATTTTAAAATAAATATTAAAAGAAATGTATATTTACATTTTTAAATAAAAGATATTAAAAATTTTATTAAAATATATTCTTACGAAAAGATAATTAAGAATATCTTTTTAGATATCTTATTTTGAAAATAGTAAAATAATTGGTTAGATATAGTATATATTTAATAATTACTAACTTAGTTGTAGGAGAATAAATAGTAGAATAAATAAATGTAATTGTCAATAAGATATAAAAATAATAGAATGACTAATTAATATATAAGTCACAACATGTTCAATAGGTCCAAATTAAAAATATGCCACGGTAAAATTTAAATAGACTCTGTTTTAATATAATAGATATTCAACCAATATTCGAGAATAAACCTTCTCTATCACGTGATGCACTTTTTACCGACCGACATCGATTCCAACGTCAGCTGTGTCCTTCTTTATATTTTGCTCCTAGTTATTTGGTTTCACATAAAATAAATCGTGGGATGACTACCATCGCTAATGTCATATTGGTTTGGTCGATACTTTATAGTCAGTAGCTTTCTTCCTATCTCGTTTGTCAAGAGAATGTCATTCCAACCAAATTTAGAGACTTTTAGAGAAGAAGCTGTCGACTTCTTTCCGGTGGAGGATTCTCTACAGCAGGGCCAGGCTTGACCACAAACTAGTCAAATATAACTTGGGGCCAATATATATATAAACCTTTTCAACCATTGATTCCGCCTAACTTACCAAACCTGCCAAACCACTCGCAAGAACCTTACGATTCTAACGATCTGGGGGGCTAACTGTCGGGGTCAAAATCAGTCACAACGAAATCAATAACTGAAACTTCCCAAAAAATGTTACTCTTAAAAAAGAAAGAGATAATATTTCAGAGAGGAAAAACCAAAATCGAGTTTCTTATGAATTCTGAAAAAAATCCATACGATAAGTCCTCAAGAAAGGTTACTTTAGGCCTCGAACAAACGGATCCCCAGGAATCGAAACAGCAAAACGACTGTAAGGCTCGATCGTCCAACTTGCCGAATGGGCGAATTAGATCAAGCAAACCGTCCAACTCGCCGAACGGGTGAGTTAGGCCGACCGAACTGACCAACTCGCCCATTTGGTGAGTTGGATCAAGCAAGATGACCAACTCGCCAAACGGGCGAGTTGGGTCGGACGAACAATCCAACTCACCCATTCGGCGAGTTGAATGCATCAATCCATTTTTATCCCGTCCTCGTAACTCCCTCCTTCGAAATCGGTTTGAACTTGTTCTTGTTTCGTCTCAATCGTTGACGTTGGAACTTTACTACAAGAATTTGTTTCCTCATATAAAGTCTGAATTGTTCGTGTAAAACAGCAACGTTAAACTAAACACCTAAGTTTGCGTGCACTATAGGAAAATTCGAACTCTCGTCGGAATCGACATCGTTTCAGAAGCACTCTTTCGACAAAATCGTGAAAACGCTTAAGTCAAAAAAACAGCTCGAGGTCTAAAACTTGGCTAAAAGCCCACTCGCGGTTTTACACGAAAAAGCCCAATTGAAATGACGGTCTATCTTTTATTTTGCAGGAAGGGATAAATGTTAAGTTCGGAAGATAAATGTCAAGTTTCCAAGATAATGATGAAGATCGAGATAAAAAAGAATATTTCTGAGAAACGATAAACTCGACCTAGGGGCAAAAAAGGAAAGGAGAACCGACCCAAAAGGCATATATAAGGGGAGCTAAATCTAAAGGCAAGGGGATCAGAAGATTTATACCAAGAGATATTCTAGCTTAGAAGAACTTAGAACTTATGTGGCTAGAACCGTAGAGTTATACTAAGACGTTTCTCCATCTTTGTTCGACAATTATGATTCCTTAGACTCTACAACTCATTGCACTTAGAAACCCTAAGCTTTATTCTCGACAAGCTTGGTTTCTATGACTGGCACTCGATACCAGACAAACTTGCTTCGGCAGTTCGATTTCTTGGTTCATTCTTTCAATTGAACTATGTCCGACTTGATCCTCGAAAGGGGTACGTTGGCAGCCTTTCTTAAGGTCCAGTCCCGAATCCTTCAAACCTTTTTCGTCTTTTTTGTCTATTGCTAAACGAGTTGCAGCCACACAGGTTTCTCTCGACATAGGTGGTAGAGCTAGCAAACTTAGTCTCGTTTTACTGCTTGTGCTATACGAATTCCTTTGTGATCCCGTTTCCAGACAAGCTTCATGTACGCTTTTGTCTCTGGAGCACTTGTACGCAAATTCGAAATAAAGATCTATTGATTTCTAGATCCGTTTCGTTATCTTTTCATACTTTCCGCTTTTACTCGATTACTTGTCGTTGGCTCTCGCAGAGAATCCGGGACCTCAAAGAAAGTTAGGGTTTCTTGACTTTCCTTAATTTACGGAAATCGAAGGTGTGAATTTCGGTTGCCACAGCAATGCATGGGTTAGATGTTCCTTCAGCCTTGCAAAGCTAGTAGCATATGCTTTTAACTTTACAAACTTCGCATCTTTTCCAATCAATATGGTTATAAACTTAGCCGTACTTGAAAATCTTTTCATAAACTTCATGCAGTAATCCACCAAAACTATACTTATTCAGTATAACAAGTAAAATTTTTATCACAGAAAATCTTCAAGCTGCACCCAAGTTCTTGACATGCTCCTACTATGGAGTCAACCATTACATCCTCGATTATCACTACACACGTTTGCAATGCTCTTGAAAACATCATTCACCTACTTCACAGGGACACATCGTTCATCAATCGACTCAACAAGATATTTCCCAAACTAGTATTGTACATTGCAAGTTTGTAGTGTTGTCTTTCGAATATCCTCCTTTGATATCATACTTTGTCGATATCCCTGTGCCAGATCTATCTTACAGAACTCCACAGCTCCTTGCAACTGTTCCAAAATTCAACAGTTCAATTCTCCCTTAACCATGTGAGGTCAACAACTCATGTCCTTCTGCTTTACCACATGACATGTGTTCCCCAAGATGGGCTGCTTAATTGGATGAGTCATCTCTACACCAAGTCTTCTAGTTGTTTCTTCAACTCAACAGTCTCTATGATGCTAACCGATATGGTGCCTTTAACTTGGTTTCGTCCCCGTTTACTTTATGACATAAGAACCATCTCGGTTCAGTGGATGTCCTTATAATGGCTAGACATCATCCACATACTCAGTTACTACGGATGGTGTCCAATCTCGAAGTTTCCATTCCAAGTATGCATTGTCCCCTCCTTCTGGTTGATTCCTCTGCTGCAAGATCATGATAGTAGAGATCAATATCTTAATTTTTATTCCATTCAAGACTATTTTCCCCTCCTATCGAGAAATTTGAATGCATGCCCTGACACAATACATTGTGTATGGAACTTGGTCTCTAGTATGTTTCTAAGATCTTCTCAATCTACTCAACTTTAACCTGCTTAAATGGTCGAACTATTTTCATACTCCTTCACATTCTTAGTCTTTTGTGACTGTTATGGAGTTGTCTTCCCATCTGATCATGGGCCTCTCATAAAGAGTATCTCGTCTCAAAAATCACTAAGAAGCCTGCTTAAGTCAGCTGTCACAGAACCTTGACACTCCATTCATGATTCCATCCAACTACATTAGCGGTCATCCTTCAAGTGGTGGACTTCTAAGTTATTACGAAGCTTGGCGAGCATCTGGCTGCATGGGAGTTCCCATTTGGCTCCCCCCTCTGGTTCTGACATTATACCTTGCATTTAAACTCCATAAGTTCATGGTAACTTTAAGGTTCTTCTATATTCATGGTATCCACCACCACTTGCACATTTCCTGAGATCACAACTGTTGGGATTCCCACCTTTGGCTCTTCTTCCATATGGTTCTCTTTTACACCTGATGTTATCGTTGTACAAGGTTCGGCTTTGGCTGGCAGTTGGGATGCTCTTTGGATGGTAGTCGCTTCTTGCTCGATTCTGGTGTTTCTTGGAATGGTGACTAATGAAAGGATTAAAAGATAACCTACTAACAAGAAAAACAAGGAAGTAGCAAGAGCTTTAGTTCGAATGGTGCCTTATATTAATCTTTTGAAACCCCTATTTGGTAAAATGTTGAAAACACCTTGAAAGTCGGATATAAAACACTCTTTTCTACATCTACCCACCCGAACAGCACCGGCTGGGTTTAACCCCCACTCTGATACCAATTGTAATGGCCCAGTCCCTAGGATTTTACTTTAACCTTAACAACACTTCCTTTGAGTTCAATACTTCATTTATTCCATAACCAAATGTCTTACAAGTACTTAACCTAATTTAAATCTGAATAGCATATAACCATAGTCTTAGATATCTTAAAGAAAAGATTTTAAGAGAAAACGAGAACCCAAATCCTTTCCAAAAGGTGGCACCACCCATGACTCTTACTCCTGCACTTCCTCGTACATACTTGAAAAGGGAGGGTGAGTATAGGGATACTCAGTGAGGATAGGTTCTTGGAACCTACAAACTCATTTCATATTACACAATGCAACATCACAAGTCACAAGCTAATATCACCTAGCAAGCACAAACAACCTAGACACTAAAAAAATTCAGAACTTATTCGCCTGCGGACCTGTCTCCGCCACGAGCGACCCTAATCGTTATTGTCAATGCTGTTAACTCATACCGTAAACCACACCTTCCTCCCCATTTTTACCACCCTTCTTTCTCGACGCGTTCTAGCGCACTAAAGCTGATCGACGACATTCGTTATCACCCTAACTTAACTGATCGACGGCATTTGTATTGCCCAAACATAAATGTTCGACGACATTCACATCGTCCAACATAACTATTCGATGGTGTTCACTTCTCCCTTCTTAACTAATTGACGGGTCACAACACCCAACAATCTCATCGACTTTCAATGTTATCACACAATCGGTTATCCTTTAACAACATATAACATCTAGGTTCTCTCATCATAATCAACAATTATCATACTTTCATCACATCAACACAAGTCATACCTAAATCTAGACAATATTAACAAGGAACTAACGCCGAGACATTATACAACATGAAAAGAGTTCACAACCGTGTCCTCACTTTGGCCTTACTCGATGTCACAAATCCAGATCCAAAAGAAGAAAAACGCAGCCACAAAACACAGATATGTACTCTCACACTCGAAAAATGATGGGGAAATGAGATTAAGGATCAGATTTTCCGCACCGAAGTGACAAATTGTTGCGGGAAATAAGAAGAAGATGTAGATCTAAGGCTTACAAAACAAATCTGACGAATGACGACAACAAGCGAAGAATGAGGGAGAAAATTGTAGATAATGGCGGAGGTTGGCCGGCGCCGATGGTGGTCGTTGAATGTGGATGCCAGTGGTGCTAGGGCTCGGGTTGATTGACGGCTCGATGGCTCGAAATCTCTGCAGGGCTTCACTTTGTTTCTCTCTGATGAGAAATATGAGAAGGAGCACTTCCTTTTATAGGAAAAGAGGGGAAATCTAGGGTTTTATTCCTAATGTGCCTTTGGGAAAAAGGCTTTAACTCTCTAGTGGGTTAGGGATGTTACAATATTCACCCATTTACTGGGAATTCTCCGAATTCTAGGTCGCGAAACTTCAAAAACAAAACATATCAAACCCGGACGGATATATTGATTCCCATAATCAGCTCGACACTTGCAATTCACTGGTTCCCGTAACCAACTCGGTTCACTGTTCCTCAAAGAGATCCAAATGTCCTCTTAGATCCCTTTCCTTTTCCATTAAACCGATATCCTTAATTTTTTTTCCCATGAACTATCGCTTTCTTGCGGTCTACAACTCAACAAGTCTGATGTACATTGATACACTATGATACTTAACCACCAATGGCTTTTGAAGAACTAACTTCTGTCTTTTATCAACTCTGCACAAATCAACACATTAAGAAAGAAGAAACCCAGAGTTTTATTCTTAATGGCTTTTGAGAAAAAAACTTTAACTCCCTAGTGGGCTAGGGATGCACAAATCTGGTATGCTGCGAAATCAATAATTAATGAGAGGAACAAAAGCCCATTCGTAAAATGAGATAAAATTCTACGCAAGTCACTGAAAAGATAAAGAAAAGAAGTAGGAAATGAGTAAAAGAGGAGGAAACTCAAAAGATTTCTTCCATGTTATGCACACTCTATAGATGGACATGAGGCAAGTAACTTTTGTACTCATTAGAAATCATTAAGTTTTTTTTTTTTTTTTTTTACGAAAAGGAGATCATTAACTTACTTGCTCGACAATGACATTAGAGAATTTTTTTTATTTTTTATTTTTTGCTAATTCTTTGACATTAGAGAAAAGTTCTAACCACATTTTCTAAGAAAGTGAACTCTATCTTGCATTTCTTGGTAGTATATATAATATATATTTCAGATTATTTGAATTAAATGATGAGTGCACCTTTAATAGTCCGGGATTCGTAGAGGTGTCATTTATAACTAATTTCATGCATAGTTGATCTACTTTCTTCACTTAATGGAAGATTTCAAGTTCAACGATAAAAAGATTTTTAGTTCTATAATTAATCTTGAGAAGTTGGCTTCTTTTGCTTTTGAATGGATTAAATATAGGGCAAATCTTTCAAATAACTATTTTTAAAGTTTTTGTCACAAAAATAACTTTCAAAAACAAAACTGATCAACCTAGACTTTTTATTTAGAAAATTAATATATTTTTTCAATTTTATACATCACCCCCAAAACTCCACCCCATAACTATAAACCCTAAGTTTAGATTAGTTAACCCAATGGTTATAAATGTATATTTACAACATTTAACAAAAGTTATTTTTATCATTTTTTCCTTAAAATTTATTTTTGTGACAAAAACTTTTTTAGATCAATCTTAAGCTATTTCTCTTAAATATATCTAATTTTAATTTGTTGACGTCATCCAGTTGTTGTTTTGCTAAGAATCTTAAGATCAAAAGCTTCCACTATTTTAACACTAAAATCATGGATTTGCTTTTCATCTTTTGAACTTTTATTTTTTCTCTACCTGTAGAACTTTTATTCAAATAGATTAACTATTTTGTTCAAAAATGTATTTACAAGAATTCAAATATTTTGTTAGCTTTCAGAATTTAAACACTGTTTGTATATTAGAATTTGAACACTTACATATTATATATGTTTCTTGATTGGAAAAAAATCTTATACAAAAACCTATGTAATTTTTAAATTTTTAGTTTTGGGAATTATCAAACAAATTTTATACAGTATACAATTATAATTTCAGATACATAACTAATTTCATTTAAATATTTAGTTTTTAATATGAGATTATTATAAATTTTTATTGTAAAACTTATCTAGAAAGTTTAAAAAGACAAAAATCATTCCTAAAAAGAATATTGTTATTAATGCTTTTTAAAGCTTTACTAGATTGTGATCCGCGCTTCGAAAGCGCGGGGTTTTTTTGTTATAAACAATATTTTATATAAATTAGTAATTTGGGTTTTGATGGACATTATTATATTACAAAGTCGTATCATATGAATAATTGAATATTTTTCGTTTAAAATTATATAATTTGTGAATTATTTTATTTGAGAATTTTCTATGTACACTTTTATGTTACAACAATATTATACGAATTACATTTGTTGAGTTGGTGAGATTTAAAATTTATTTGGCAGATTTTATGCAAATTTAACAGTATAGATACAAAAAATTCAATACTCTCTCTGTTTCAAATTAGATGTCGTTGTAGAGTAAAATTTTTGTTTCAAAATAAGTGTCTTTTATGATTTCAATGTAAAAATTATTAATTTTATATGCTATTCTATTTTTGATTGGTTGAAATATGGTTAGGTTTATAGGTAATGATGTTTTTATTTGAGAAATATGTAAAACTAAATGTTTTATTAATCTGTGTGTAAAAACCTAAAACGACAAGTAAAATGAAACGAAGGAAGTACTCTTAAAATATCTTATACTAACAAAATTTTAGTTATAAATACTTCTAAT
>CAJHQP010010919.1:0-16862 GCA_905132765.1 Moricandia arvensis
GGAATCTGGGAATGTTTTGGACGATGAGCTGACGAGATTTGCCGGATATCGCGCTCATACCATGTTTGGCGAAGGACGCGCTGTACAGAGCATGAAGAAGTGATGTTTACTCAGGCTTTAGGAGAGTAGGGTTTCTTCGTGAGCGAGACTCAAGTATTATCAGATTGGGCGTGGACAAACCACGACAGCACCCTCAGCGTGCAGCATACGGTAGTCTGATCACACCATCTCCAAGCCGCCCAAGAGTTCCCTACAGGGCGAGACCCCTCAGGAAGCCCCTTTATACATGGATGGTCCTTACCATGAGGAGGACACAATTCCTTTCAGGGATGTTCTAAGGTCCAGCACGTCTACTCCTTCTACATCAACTTTCACCACAAAGAAGCTTCTCCTACCCAACCCGCGAGTCCTCATGGTACGTAGCAGCACAACATCTTCGTTTGACATCCCTTCAGACTTCAGCTTGGACCCACACGGTCCACTTGAAACTGTCCCCAATCATAGGAGACCAGCGAGACGGTCGGCTGCGGGTTCCATCTTCATCTCCTGCTACTGCTACTGCTACTACAACACTAAGTCCGCCGCATCCACTTCACGAGATGCACCTGAGATCTAAGAAGAGGAGGATACACTCTATGATCCTTTCCACTATCACTTCACCACCCCATACTGGAGCCCTCCAGAAGGGTCCTCTGCGCGATGCCCACGAGTACATTGGGAAGCTTGAGGGGTGGAACAGGATCCATGGACAGGACCATTCAAAAGCTGTCCGCCAAGTACAAAGCACTTAAGAGGACAATTTAAGAAGAACGCTGCATCCTCAGCACGATTCATGAAGAAAGTCACCGATGTGCTAGTTAGAGCTGGGATAGGAGGTTGTAAGGCTGAGGACTTCATCATGGCTGAGACCTCCTCTCCAAGACCTCGCAGCCAATCTCGCCATGGAAAGGAGCGTTGTAGACACGGATACCTCCGACGAGGAAGAAGAAAGCTTCGAGGTAGAAGAAGGTGACGATGGCGATGGCGGAAGCGAGGACGAGAGCAACAACGAGACCACTGCCCTCCGAATCATTTTGAGGTATCTCCATACCTCTATCCTTGTAAATATTCTTTGTCTTCCTTTGGTATCTCCCTCTCTCTTGATACATAGTCGACTGTGTTGTTCAAGTTTGGGGAGGGGGGGGGGGGTACCATTGTCTAATCAATTTCATTTCTTTTCCTTGTTTGCATAAGCATTTCAGCATTGAGTTGCATTGTACATTCTAAAAAAATGAGAAAAATTTTTAAAAAAAACAACAAAAGAATCATCTAGTTGCATCATTTCATCGTTAGGATCGAGTCTAGAGCATATAGATTGCATTCATTCTGCATAGGGAGCAAGAATTTATTACCTCGTAAAGAACACATGTTTAGAACTCAACATGACACCCTAGTTAAACATAGCAAGTAGCTTACGCATATCTTGAAAGACTTGCAAGCTTCGAGCCTTGAAAACTCTTCTCGAAAACTGGTTGTTTGCTGTGATTGACATTGCTCTTGGAAACCAACTCCAAAATGAATTAGGGCTTAATGAACTTAATCTACCCTGCTTATGGACTCTTGTATGCTTGGTCATGGATCTCATGCACGTTTGGGTTGATCTCTATCTGTTATACCACTCTCTGAAAACCCAAATGTCACCTCCCTACCCTTTAACCCTTACCATTCTTTGAGACCGTAATTGAATTTGCTTGAGTGAGGCCTTTTATTGATAGCTTGTCATGTGTAAAATCTTGAGAGTATTGGGAGCGACATTGGCTTGTTTTCATCTTTGGCTAGCTATAGGACCTCTGTTGAGCTAGCATTTAGGAATGGGAAGTGTGTTGGTGTTAATAAGCTTTGATCTTGGGTTTCGAGGTGTGAGAAAAGTGAAAAGAAGATAGCCCACTTAGGGATCAAAAGAAAAAGAAAATAAAACTCTAGACACCTTAAGCAAAACCCCAAAGAAAAAAAAAGAAAGACAATAAAAGATGGGGGAAACAAAAGAAAAAAAAAGAGAAGATGTCCCTAGTTGGTTAAAGAAAAAAGAAAAAAAGGGTTCATTTGGTGAGTGAGAAAAAGGAGAGTTTGAAAGTGATTGGGAAGGGGTAGAATGATGAGAACAAACCATTGTATGCATGAATTGCTCATTTTCTTAGATAAATTTTGCATAATGTTCAAGCTCCTTTTCCTGAGTGAAAGTCACCAAAGAATTTGAACCCTTCTTCTATCATAGTTAAACCGTTTTCACTTACCAGGCCAAGTGATCGAGATCAAGTTTCCATTAGCAGGGATTCGCCTTATTTATCTGTCAATGAATGTGAGAGTTGGTGTAAAGACTTGTTGGTTGATAAGCATTGCATCTAGTGTAGAGGCATGAGAGTCCCTTTTAGGCCTTGAGAAGATAGAGTGTACTAAGAGAGCATGCTCATGCTATATGCTATGTTTACCTAGGATGTGATGTTGAAGGCTAGGAAGTGTATCTTTTGGTTCTGAGCTCCCATCTTCAAACCTCTCTCTCTTGCTTGTTTTTCGAAAGTTCACTTGAGGACAAGTAAAGGACAAGTTCGGGGGAGTTGATATCGTACATATTTGCATGGTTTTGGTCATCTCTTTTGGTGCATATCAGACATATAGGATATCATTTAGGCATATTTAGGTTGCATTCCATTACATTTGTCTATATCAGGTATGGGAGATGCTCATTGATGAGTTTGGAGGCAATGGAGGCCAAAGAAGTGGAGTTTGGAGCGGAAGAGGGTGTAGCGACCAGCCTTGGTCGCTACAGACCCACAGGAGAACTGCGGATACCATAGCGACCAGGCGTAGCGACCAGCCCTGGTCGCTACAGACCCACAGGGGATTTGCGGATGCCATAGCGACCAGGCGTAGCGACCAGCCTTGGTCGCTACAGACCCAACAAGGGAAATACGGGGACCGTAGCGACATAGCCTAGCGACCAACCGTGGTCGCTACAGGCGTTGAAGCTGTGATTTTTACGGGTCGGCCCATGCTTGTTGGGTTGACCCGATTTGTTTTCAAACTACTATATATACTCTTTAAACCTAGTTTTTCAGATTATTCTGGTTTTTATCTGAGACATAGACTACTCTTGGTGAAGAAGATTGAATCTTGAATCCTTTTGATAATCTTATTTTGATTCATTGATTATTCTTGTTCATTAGAAATGATTTACTCTGATTCATCTATGGTTTTTGAGTTCATCATGTTTGCTAGTGAGTAGTCATCTGTAGGATCCATGGGTTAGGGTGATCTAGGGTGATTAGGTAATAGGTTAGAAGGTTTAGTGTTAGATTATTCATGTTCTATGATTATCGCTTGTCTCTAATGCTAGATTAGACTTGATCACTTTAATCTAGATCCTTAGGCAATTTGTACCCGAAAGGTGTTCGACGAAATGTCTGAACCAAAGCGATAATTCTCTTTACTTGCTTAACCAATGACAATTGATGTTAGGGAAGTTTAGATAGTCAATAGACCTGTTCTTAATGATTGCTTGATTTAACTAGACCAAAGACATTTGATGTTTAGTGATTGAAAGCAAATGAACTTTTATCTTGATAAAGAACTAGTTTAATGGTACGTCTAGACTAGTAGAACCAGATTGTTTATAACGTTAACCGTCTATCTTAGATCCAAATCACCCAAAGTCAAAGCCCTTGCCCATGGGTTCTTGTTCTTCCAATTGATTTATAATTCCAGTTTCACACCTGTGTTATTTCGTTACTTCACCCACACATCTAAATTGATTGCACTTAGATTAAGTTTATACTTGCATTCTCATTGCATCATGATCACTTAGGATTGGATTGACACTCATCTATACTACTTTGATTAGGATAGAGTAAAACCTTTTATCACCATTCAATCTAACTTGCCATCTTTTGCAATCCACATTAGCTCGGTAATGCGCAATAAGTCCATTCTAAGGATTTCATATGTACCATTTACCTAACATGTCCACGCTTTCCACCAGCATTGAAACATCTTGATAAATGACATGCGACTTGTCTTGAAAATCACCATTTATGCTGCACGACCCATATCTGATCTCGTCCTCGAACTCATTCTTAATGTGACGAATGTTGGGTGATTTTCTGCCGCACAAGGAATGAGACACCGGACTAAGTTTGGCATTCACCACCACACCACTAACAAGCGGATTAAATTCATCCTTAAGTCCACCTTGTGAACTCCTAGTGCCACGTTCTACAAACACACGCGCATTCTTATTGCACTTTCATCGACCCATTAAGCTTCCAGAAATTTTGCTACACCACCCACGAACATCCAACACTTCATAATTCCTTGAGACATTAACTTCCTTCATTCTCAGGAATTAACTTAGCAACTCTCACAATCCTAGCTTTCCAGTTACTCAACAAAAAATCCATATCGCTATGTTTGTAGTTCCTACCATCGTATCCACTCCTCACTAAAGCTGACATATATTGATCCATCGCACACGACATTAAGAACATTTACTCCTGCTGACTGAACAAACACGATACCCTCATTGCCTACTTTATGCCAAACCCGATCGAAGACAGTTTTTCATATTTAACAAGACGTAAGTTAGTTTGCACTAACTTCTTGCAACTATCGAACACAATTTCGCTTAGCCATTTGCTAAGCAATCCAATCATAATTACATACTAAGATATACCCTAAAAACATCATACCACACATCCTTCGCGCGAGACATAGACCATCGGTTTCTTTCCACCCTTATCCACAATCTAATATTCAAAAACCGACCAGCCAAGACAAAACTGACTGGCCTACCCCACTCTGATACCAAATTGAAACACCCCAACCCGGAAATCTTTGAAAAAAACGTTTAAACTTCTAAGTAAAGATCTTTATAAAACTTCCAAACATTACCCATGTTCAAAATACCCTGCCCTGATGGTCTTCATCGTCCCGCGCTCCCATCCACATAATCAACTTTACCTGCATCCGCAAAAGGAGGCATGAGTATACAAAATTCATCAGTAAGGATGCTCAAAAACCGCCCACATGCAACTCAATAATCAAGCAATCAAATTCCATATTTCATTCTAACAACCTAGCAATTTCTAATCTATCAACTCGTTTCTATCATTTCTTACTTAGCCAATTTTCTTTCCTATTACTTATTCGTTTTCATGCATTCAAAAACTAGCAACCTAACATCCGTTCTATCATTCCTTTACTTTAGCATTTCCTAACATTCTGACCGAAGGTCCATCAACCTGTGGCCATAGCCGAACCTGCGGCCGCAGCCAAACCTGCGGCCGAAGTCAAAACATGTGGCCGTAGCAAAACCTGCGGCCAAAGCCAAACCTGCGGCCGAAGCCAAACCTGCGGCCATAGCCAAACCTGCACCCGAAGCAAAACCTGCGCCTTATCGGTCCATTACGGTCGTAGCCAACCTGCGGCCGAAGCCAACCTGTGACCCAAAGGGTCCATAGCGGTCGAAGCCAACATACACGGCCCCGAAGCCAAAACATGATCATAACATCTTTACGACCCGAAGCCAAAACATATTTTTCTTTCCTTAGCTTAATCATGTCTTAATCTTCATACTTTCCTTAAATTACTTCAATTCTCCAATCCGTTTCTATAATGTTTTCAACCTAACATTCCAATTCTTGTTGGATCAAATCTAAGTATTTTCACGTAAACATTCTCAATTAAACATTAACATCATTTCACGCAATCTAACATGCAAATGATCCTATGAATGTAGAACGTTCTTCGTTCCTTGAGAACTATCTCAAAGAACGAAGAACAATTTTTCCATAAACAATTCCTCTAATGCATAATCTTCATCCTAACAATCCAACTATGATAAAAAAAATACAAACTCTTAAGTTGCCCACGAATCACGCCTCACCTCGGTTGATCTTAAAGATCGAAGACTCTGAACCTTCATGTGTTTCCTGACGAAGAACTCCTCGGCTCCTCCTTGTTCGATCCTTCTTCTCAAAATCTTCTCTCTAGAACTTCGTTCATGCTCTGGCTTCTCTCTATTTCTTGTTTATAAGTTGAGTGAGAAATGAAGCTGGAGGTCTCCTTTTATACTTATTTCAGGACTTGCTCACAAAGTCGGCCATTAAGTGTTGTTTCCTTATTTAGCTTGGTCAAACTTATCATCAATGGCTCCAAGAATATCTACACTTATTTCCTTATATGACTCCCATAGACCCGACCTTCTTTTCGTATAATCTCGTCAGTTGCACCTGATAAAACCTGCCTTACTTGGAACCCGCATTCTCCGACAGCCAAACATTCCATAGTTAAAATGGCAGTTTGTAATTCCCTTGCTTAGACTCTGATTGCTCTATGTGTTTACCGAACATCCGACACTTAGTCAAAATGTGACTCATTCTTCCAACCCTCATGAATACAAGTGCTTCCACACTTAGAAAAATATGCTCCTTGTACAACCAAACCTCTCGCGATTTATTTCCTTCGAATTTAAAAATACTCCGGGAGCGGGTCGTTACAGTCCACTCTTAGGTTCAGCTCCTCTACCATAGATTTTGGTGTAATGCTCACTGATGATCCAGTATCACAGAGGGCATTGGGATATTCATGTCCTTTGATGAAGCATGGGATCGCGAACTTTCCAGGATCACTTTTCTTTTTTCAGACAAGTCATCTGCTTCATCTTCTCGCTGAGATGATTGAACATTAATTCTATATCATCGCCTGTCTCCCTTGTTTCCCTGAAAAACATCCACAATCTGTGAGTATAATAAGCTTCATCAAAAGAAATACTTAGAGGAATTTTAAAAGCTCTTTTAGCAAAGCTACCCATCTCCTTTTCATTGTCTTCTCTACATTGATGTTTGGGGATCTTTTGCCTCCTCTTTGAGTGTCCCTCATCTTCTCTATCAAGATCCATAGCTTCAGATGTGTATGTAGTCTGTTATGAAACTGTCACAGTTGGACGCACAATCAGACTTGCATTGAGGTTCGGCAGTTGAACTGGTTTCCTTATCTGTGGATCGATGCTTAAGCCACACTGTCGATCGATGGGTAGGTCACATCGTCGAGCGATGTTATGAGTTCCATGTTGATCGATGTTATTTGATTCACACGAAGCCTCTGATTCTATAGGCTTCACCGTTGATCGATGCTCACTGCTTGGTGTCGATCGATGCGGATGAGAGGTGCCAAGCGACATGGAAATTTTTACACGCAAATCGCTGTCTTGGAGCCTTTCTCTCTTAAATTCCTGCCAAAAATCATCATCAATCAATGCATTGAAGTGGTGTGTCTATCCAGACTTTATTTTCTATTTGATCAAGCTCTCATGCCTCCTAATGGTCTCACTTGTTTGCATCACTTGATTCTCCAATTTCTTCACATGGGTGATGAGGTTTTCGAACTTGGTGTTGAGGTTGAGGTACATGCCATCTATCTTTCCATTGAAATACACAGTCATCTTCTACTGTCCCTCTAAAACTCTATCAACCATTGCTTTAATCTTGCTTTCTTGAGTATCTGGAGGAGGATTCTGGTAGTAGGAAGATCTATAAGTCATGTTGTTGTTGAAGGGCCTTCGCTGTGAATTCTGATTCAAGTTACTCTTTTGACCATTCCCATAGGAGTTCCTGTTAAAACCTATATTCCTTTGTCTCTAGAAACCGTTCCCTTCGATGTAGTTCACATCTTCTTCTTCAGTCTCATCTTCTCCAAACTCTATCGCTTCAATTTTTGCAAAAGTAACATGCTTCTTGAAAACTTTATGAACAGTATCTAATTTTGATTGGACTTCTTCAATTGCTCCTTGCTCATAGCTGGGGTTGATTTTCTCCTTTCAAAGTCTGAGTTCTTGGTATTGTTGCTTGATGCCAGATTCTCAATCAATCTAGTAGTTTCTTCAGGGCTCCTAGTGTTGAAATTCCCTTCACTATCCTTGTCCAAAGCCATCTGATACTGCAATCCAATACCTCTGAAGAAAGTGCTAAGAAGCTGCACTTCGTTAAATCTGTGACGTGGACAATCTCTCTTGTATGACTTGAATCTGATCAACGAGTTTCTGAAAGACTCTAAAGGATCTTGTGAAAAGTTAGCAATCTTGCTCCTCAAATCTTCTGCTCTCGCGTCATCAAAGAAGTTATGCAAGAAAGCGTTTTTGATGTCAGTCCAGGATGTCAGAGATCCTGGTCGTAGCTGCTTAAGCCAATACGAAGCTTCTACAGAAAGTGAGTACCTGAAGAGCTTACAAAAGAGATAGTCCTCAGGACTCCATCGGCTTTAATAGCAGTCATTAGATCCTCGCTCCAGATGATCCATAGGGTGCTCATGTCGCAATCCTTGGTAAGGTGTCTTCGCTTCAAGTCCGAAGAAAGCGGTCTTGATCTCAAAATCGTATCTTTGAAAAGCTGGAGGACGAATGGCGGATCTGTTGGCGTAGAACTGGTTTGGACGGTTGTAGTCAGCCATTGTTCGCTGAGCAGCTTGGCCATTAGCTTTCGGTTGAGCTATTGCAGCGTCTGCTTCTGCTTATGTATCAGTGATTACAGCCCCCAGTTCGTCTATCTTTTGACATGCTGCATTACGCAGGTGACCGTTGAGATCACGCAAGTCTCCATTCTTGTTTTGAACCACTACAATAGGCACAACCATCTGAACTCGTCTGCTGTCGTCGATTGATGCGGGTAAGTGTTAGTCGATCGATTTTATGTAGTCAACATCGGTCGATGCTCGAGTTCTGATGTCAGTCGATGATATCCGTGTAGAGGTTTCGATTGACTCTGAGTAGTTACCATCAATCGATGCTTGTCATCTTTCTTTGCGGATTGTACCTTCGAGCTTATGTGGGTCTGAGAATAGTAGTTCTTGTCATTTATTGCTCATGGTACTCTGTTGCATATACCTGAGAAACAAAGAAAAGAAAATTTTAGTAACTTGAAAAACAAACCTAGACTAATTCCTAGAAATTAAATCTAATGGCGATCAATGGTCCCCGGCAACGGCGTCAAATTTGACACAATGTGTTATTGTTCTAGCAGGGTATAAATATCATAAACAAATAACTGTCAAATTAACCCTTAATTCTAACACACAAAACAGTACTCTTGCCAAGAGAAATCAGGTGTAGTACTTAGGGATCGGATGCACAGAGAGCAATGACACACAATAGATTTCTTATTTCTAAGGACTAATCTAGGTAGATATATATATATATATATATATATATATATATATATATATATATATATATATCAGTAGTATTTAATCAATTTAAGGAAATACTCTTTATTAGAAGATATAGATGTTGTATGGAAATATGCTAATAAGGTAAATGTGGAAAAATTCTATTAAACTAACTAGATGCAAATGTAAATGTGCTAGATCTAGAGTTTCAAACTTAATGGATTATAGGGAATATGAAGCACGAGAATGTAAATATTCTAGAACTCAAATATTAACTATTCTGACCCTTTTAACTCCAACTCTCGTATGCGAGCAAAAGGAAAGACCATCGTTCGACGGTTGAGGCCTGATGTCGATCGGCGGTGAAATCAGAAGGAAGTGTGAACGAGATTTGATATGTTCATCAAGCTAATTATACCAGCTCTCGCATGCGCCTAACAACCTAATTCAATGGAGTCTATTCTGGCACAGAACCTACTCTCGTAGTCATTCATGTCCTACTTTCGAGATCCTAGTTAGCTACTCTACAATGCAAGCATTAAGCACAACTCAATTTATGGATATTAACTTTAACCCAGCAATCCTACTTTTGGGCTAATCCATGATTGATATCATTCAACCCTAAATCTAATTGATAACTACTGAGACATAATTTGAGTAAGAATAATAATCTGAATATAATGCATAGATAAAATATTGGGGTTCCAATACAAGTCTCCCAAAGGAGTTATGAATCTTCTCCCTAAAAACTCTAAAACTATAATAGACTGCTTGTTCACCCCTGCACACACGCACCCCTTACCCCCCCCCCCCCCCCCGCACCTTTTTGGTGTAATACATAAAGTATAAATATAAAACCCTAAAATGTAGGTCAAAACTCGTCCACGGGTAAACTTGTAATCTTGTGTCTTGTTTCTAACTTGGGCTTGGGATTAGCTGTCCGTGAATTTGTCATCGAACGACGTCAAGTGTTCAGCATCGATCGATCTTAGTCTTGTGTCATCTGTCGATGACAAGGTTGTGTCATCGATTGACGAGAAGGTTGTGTCATCGATCGACGACTATCCTGTACTTCAAACTCTCTCAATGATCAGCTACAGATTATTCTCTTCTAAATGCTCCAAAAAAATCCAAGTATCTCCATATATCTCCAAACGTACATGGTTTTGTAAGTACCTCAAAACATAGCCTAGACAAAATAATATACCCAAAACCTATAACATGGCCTAAAACTGGTAATAAATAGGCTATATCAGTAGACAAGCGTGTGACCTATGAGCATTGCAGTAAGATGGGTCACTCTAAGAGAAACTGCTGGATACTCCATCCTCATCTCAAGCCACCAACTAAATTTGGTCATGCTAGAACTCAAGAGGCAAGAGCTTATGAAGCTGCACAGCCAACCAGCCCATACATGCACATGGGAGAAGAAGGGAACCACACATGCCGCTGGAATAACCTCTCAGCTACCTCAGGATGATGATTTCATCCGTAAGTCAGACATTAAGGCTCTCATTAAAGTACTCACTGCAAACTCCGGTAACATTAGTTAATATTTTTAAATGCATCACAAACTGCTAGACCATTGATTATTGATTCAAGAGCATCTTATCATATGATTAGAGATTCTAGACATTAGCAATGTTCAACTTTTTAGGAAGTGTTTGTGATTGCAAATGATGATAGGACACCCATTATAGGCATAGAAAATCTGAAATTATTTGATAAGGAGTCTAAAGCATTTGTGTACTTTCACATCTAACTTGCTTCTTAGTTAAGAATGCAAATGCTGACCTTAAATGCGATTTCATTAATATTACTAATGATTTTCATTTTTAGGATTTTGAGTCAAGTAAGATGATTGGAAAGAATGTGAGAAAGAAAAGATTAGATTTACTAGAAGACACCAAACTTAGTTCAGATTTTTCTTGTGCTTTCAATTTTGTATTTTTTTAGGCTAGTGATGTATCGCGGCCTAGATTAGGTCACCCTCACTCTTGTTCCTTATGGTTGATGTTTTCTAATCTCTCGTTCAAGAATGATTTTTGTTAAGCGTATATTCTTGGTAAACATTACAAATCGATTGTTTCTTATATTTATGACTATGTATGAGCATTGTATTGATTTTCTGCACTCTGATGTTTGGATAGCACATTTTGTATCTAGAGAAAACGATAAGTATTTTGTCTTCTTCATAGATGAAAAATCAAAAATATACATGTATACTTTGATTCAATCCAAAGATAGAGTTTTAGAAGCTTTCATTCACTTTCAAAACTATTGTATCTAACCATTTCAGATCTAAGATCAAAATCTTTATGTCAGATTATAGTGGAGAATAACAAAATTCATGCCTTCATACATCACTTAGAAAAACATGTGATTATCCATCAACAAGTTGCCCTTATACACCACAACAAAATGAAGTGGCTGAAATGAAGAATACATCTCATGGAAGTAACAATGAGCATGATGTTCACACCAATATTCCGAAGAGATTTCAGAGAGATGTTGTGGTTTGAGCATGCTATCTTATCAATATGATTCTAACCAAAATCCTCCAAGATATCTCACCCTTTCAGGCACTGAACAAAATCAAATTGCATATTGATCATCTATGTATGTTTTGGTGTCTTTGCTATGTTTTGACACTAGGTGAGCAGAGAAAAACAACTATAAGACAAGAGTGTTAAGGCAATGTTCATAGGATACTCTCACATGCAGAAATGGTAGAAAAGCTATGCAAAAGAGTTAAGAAGGTTTTTTGGTCTCAAGAAATGTGAAGTTTATGGAATTCAAGGGTATTATGATGAGAAGAGTGGAAAACCTTAAGAGATCTCTCACATGCACCCTCATATAGGAAAAATAACCTAAGAATCACTTAGGAAAGCCTTGGAATCAGTCAGCCTCAGGAAAGTGAGGAAACCAAGATATCTTCTACTCCTCAAGTGGTTGATGAAGCTGAGGAAGTTATTGAAGCAGTCCATCTTGATCCTGAGGGGAGCAATCAACCTGAATCACAAGAGAAAATGCAAGAAGATGATGTAGTAGCTCACGATCAAGACGAAATGCATGAAGAAGAATTTGCTAAGTCTAGTGAATATCAAAAGTAGGAAGAAGAAGTAGAAGAAGAGAAACAAATTCAACCATTGAGGAGAAGAACAAAGGTGAAGAAACACCCATCGAATTGGGTAAACACCATAGTATACTTCAACAACAATGGAGATGCTCATCCCCATACAAGCAACTTGCTCCTTTGTGCATTACCCTCAAGAGAATCTTGCTTTCATTGGTCAATTGGATCAGGAGAATATACCAAGGTCTTATGAAGAAGCAATGAATTATGAAGAATGGACTGACTCTGTTGGGGATGAAACAAATTCTACTATGTTTAATGACACTTGATATGAAGATGAACTTCCAAAAGTCAAAAATACAGTGACCAGCAAGTGGGTTTTCATCATCAAGTATTTGACAAATGGAAAGGTGGAGAGACGCAATTCAAGGATGGTTACAAGAGGGTTTACTCAGACATATGAAGAGGATTATGTTAATATCTTTCCACCATTATCAAATCTTCTCACCACTAACTTGGAATGGTAGTTGTGGCAAGTGGGTGTGAAGAATGTTTTCCTTCAAAGAGAGTTAGAATAAGTGTATATGCACCATCCTCCTGGATTAGAGACTCTAGTCAAACAAGAGAATGTGTTGAGGCTGAAGAAGAAAATTTATGAATTAAAGCAATCACCTTGAGCTTGGTATCAAAATATGAGCACAACCTTGAATGTAAGAGGCTTTAGAAGATTACAAGCAGACCATACAATCTTCACTCTCCCATCTAGTAAGGTATTGTAGTCATTCTTGTGTATGTTGATGATATCATCACATTAAGTGACAAGAGGTATTTTGTCAACCAAAACCTTTGTCAAATATGTTTTTGATATCAAGATTTGGGTGAGTTAAAGTACTTCTTAGGGATTGAAATATGCCGTTCTAAATAGGGGATTTTCTTATCTAAAAGGAAGCACACTCTTGATTTGTTGAGTGTGGCAGAAACCGTTGGAGGAAGAGTAGGCAAAACTCCCCTTGAAAAAGTATTGCGTGAAGGGGAGTTTGAAGATGACCAATTTTAAGATGTCAAGCTACATAGGAGAATGGTTGGAAAGCTAATCTACTTAACCATTACAAGACCAGACATCTGTTTTGTTGTGAATCAATTTAGCCAACACATGAAAACTCCCAAGGTTCATCACTGTAATATGGTGGAAAGGATCATGAGGTACTTGAAAAAATCATCGCGTGAAGGTGTATGGACGGATCTTAATGGAAGCACTGAGATTGTGAAGCATTTTGATAT
The DNA here is from genome assembly GCA_905132765.1 of Moricandia arvensis. Classification (NCBI taxonomy): domain Eukaryota; kingdom Viridiplantae; phylum Streptophyta; class Magnoliopsida; order Brassicales; family Brassicaceae; genus Moricandia; species Moricandia arvensis. The sequence continues at coordinate 13,550 of CAJHQP010010919.1, forward strand.
TGACTGGGGTGGAGATAGGGGATAGGAGGTCTACAACAGTCTACTGCACCTTTAATGGAGGCAACTTAGACACTTAGAAGAACAAGAAGCAAAGGTGATGGCATGCTCAAGTACTGAGGCATAATATAGAGAAATGAAAAAGTTTTCTAGTGAACTCATATGGATAAAAAATCTTCTAAAAGATTTGGGTAAATAGAACCAGTCACCATGCTTATTGTTTCATGAAAAGACAAAGCAAATTGAAGTAGATTGTCACAACACTAGACAAGCTGTAGACCAACATATCATCTTACCTTGCTACATAGGAAGTAAATATCAACTAGTTGATATCTTCCCTAAGGGAGCAACGACCAAAGAATGTGAGTACATCCTGCCAAGTTTGTATAGACATTTCTAGATCATGATCATTTGGGCCACGAAACATCTACTCTTTTTCTTTTAGTGTGTTTCTGTCTCATTGGGTTTTTTACATTATTTTTGTAAGGAGGGATGTCTTCATAGTGTCCAAGTTTAATCAAATCTTATGGTTAAGCTTGAGGGGAATAATTGACATGAAAAATAAAGAAAAGACCAAAAAAAGTTAAAAGAAAGCATTCAGAACAATAATTTGAGTTTGTTATGTCCATACAACTTGTTCCACATCCCATCAGACTTGACTTAGAAGACAAGGAAAATAAGAGAGGTCGACCAATAATTCTCCGAGAGGCTCAAAATACTTTTGAGAAGGTATGGACAAACTGCTAAAATCAACACATATTAAAAAACCTCTGATACACATAATATATTATCCAACTTTCTACTATCCAGATATATTATCCAACTTATGTCTTTCTTTTATGTTTATTTAGTATATTGATCTATGACTGTTTAAAAAACCTCTGATACACAAAACTAAAGCAAGAAAATCATTTTCCTCATTTCTCTCTCTTACACAAATTTTTTTCACTCTTGTTCTTAAGTTGTTCACATATGTTCTTCATTTTCTTACATTATTCTTCATTTTCTTACAATTCTTACTAATAAGGCTCGCTCATTAATGAAACTACACATATATTTCCGTTTCGTATTATGGACATTTTTCAGAACTTGTTTGATGACTTCAAAGTTTGGTTTGGTATCTTTATCTAAAAGAAATGCATATGATAGTTTCTAATTTCTGTCTTTCCTTATCTCCTTGAACATCAGATTGAGAGTAAATATTGTATTTTTCCTATTTTGTTAAAGAAGGAAAGTTACAACGCCAAAGATTCATATGAATGTAAATCACTGGAAACGTAAAATAAGAAAACAGAAAAGTAATTTTGCAAAGCTTGCTTTGGAAAAGAGACGTGGGATATTTTCTTTTTAACTCTCGGTTTGCATGGAGTGAATTCAAACGCATAAAAGGCAGAGTGGATCAAAACTCAGAATGAAGCTTGAGGAAAAGCAGCAGAGAGAGATTGATCAACTAATGACTTAATCAATAAACTTGGTGTTGGTTCAAATTTTGGCCCTGCTTCTACTGCAGAAAAGGTAAGGAAATTGTAAAAACAGATAAGTTTATAATTTGTTGATTAGTGATTCAGACGTCTACGATTACTAAGCATAAGGGTTTTGTCACTGTTCTTGCATTCTCTTGTAACGCCCCGACCGCCCACGACTAATGGCTTTCCATGCGCACTCACTCGGTCCGTAGGCTCTATTTCGTGCGACAGATGGTACGTTAATTTTTTGAATGCTCTAAAGTCTTGTTTACTTTCCCTACAATCACCACATGACCTTTTCCCATGCTTTTTCCTCACTCACACGATATCGTGAATCACTTCCTAATAAATCAATCATTCTTCCACTACTCTAGCGCAAGCATGCTTAAATCTAGAGTTCTAAACAGATTTGTGACGGAAAAGGTAAGCACACTTTAGTGACATAGGTAGTCAAATCAATTCTTATTAAGCCTTTCACGTATACTACAAACCAGAATGTTACAATTCACCTCCTCTCAAAGAATGCAAAATCCTCGTTGCGCCCAAGATTTTACCCATGTTAGTGGACTGACCAATCCGAGAAACTGCAATTTTTAATAGAAACCTTACGAAAATATAAAAGGAGAATTTTTGTTAACATTAAGAAACCGTTAAGCCAGTATTGTATCACCAACTTATAATCATCTAGTTTTGATCTAAATGTATCAGAAGTAAATAATTGAGAAGTAAATAATTGAGAAGAATGATAAACTTTTCTATGATAGATGTTTTACCTTTTGGTACGGTTGTGTTGCAGTGCTGGATAACTTGGAAGAAAGTTTGGTGTCTACCCAGTTGATGAGCCCACATCAGATCTACCTAGTCTTTATGCACGGAGCTTCCAAATGGATATTTGAGATATGATGCTTGAACTGGCTTCTCTATGAGCTCCTATTCTTGGAGCTTATCTAGTTTCTGTCATAAACCACAAAAGGGAAACATAAGCTTAAACTTTCATAGCGAGTTCAAAGGTAAAAAAAGAGCCGTAATATTTTGGTTTGTGTTATACGTGAAAGCTTTAAAAGAATGGATTTGGTTACCTATGTCATTAAAGTGTGTTTATCTTTCCGTCATGCATCCGTTTATAGCTCCAAAGTTAAGCATGCTTACGCTGAAGTAGTGAAGGTTGGGTGACCTATCAGGAAGTGATTCGCGATACTGTGTGACTGAGGCAAAAGCACGAAAAAGGTCATGTGGTGATTGAAGGGAAATGAAACAAGACTTTCGAGCCTTCAAAAAATTAATGCAACTCCTGTCGCACAAAATGGGCCCACGGCCGAGTGAGCGGGTGTAGGAGGCCCATTAGCCGTAGGCGGGCGGGGCGGGCTGGGCATTACAAGTAGTATTAGAATCGAACCCAGACGAGTGTGGAGTCAGTGAAGGCTCACACTATCAAGAAACCACTTATAATATTTTAGAGAATGAAATATCATAATTAGTAATCAATAGGTTTGCATGAAGATGTGAGTGTAATGCTAAGTTCAGAGTCGTGATTAATTTGTGTTATATTTTCCTGTAATGCTAAGATGGCAAAGGCTATTGATGCGGTTTAAGCTCCCACAAGAAAGATAAATAGTCTCCATGGATTCTTCTACAAATACAACCTTTTTGGTTTGTTTATGTAAGAAAAGGGGAATGAATAATCGTGTTTAAGTTGATTTTGTTCTGAGAATTAGTTTATTGTATGTGTTATGAATATTATGTGATGTCCAGTAGGGAAAGTCTTAGATTTACTTGATTGTCAAGTCTACTTGTTCCCCAAATTCTACTTGGTCTCCAAGTTATTGTAATCCTATATAAAGGACTCATTA
>CAJHQP010010920.1:0-16860 GCA_905132765.1 Moricandia arvensis
AATTCATTTTCCTCCGGTGCACTGTAACATTATTTCTAAAAAAATCATAAAATAAAGTTAAACTGGAGGCCCAAGAGTTTACGGCCCAATATTAAGGCCTTTGTTTGTTTCTTCAGCATGTTTTTTTTATTATTAACTTTAGCTTTAAGTTTGAGAACAGTGACAAATTCAAATGAATATTAATTTTTTAATAATTAACTCTAGGATTAAGGTTAAGTAAAACTAATTATGTTGGATTTAACAGTAAATAAAACAAAATAAACTGATGAGTTTAAAATTGTAATTACAACTTGGAATCTTGACAAAAAACCATATCATAAACTGTTCCATATATATTATATAAGATGTGTGTGGTTCCTTTTAGTTATAGGTGATAGCCAAGTTGAAAGGTGGTTGTGTAGATGAAAACTCCAGAAATGTAAACTGAGATCTTTCTTAATCAGTATGAGCTGGACACAACTCATCTCATGGCTTCTTCTATTTCCTCCTCCTCATCTTTGTTTTTTTGTTTTGTTTTAGATTATAAGGACATCTTTAATTTGGATTGTACTATGACCATAACATTTCATGTGATCTGCATTGGCCACATACACTTAAATATAATCATGTTATGGACCTTATGGTCCAAGTCTTCCCCCATTTATGAATTTACATTGTACACAATGCCATCGTATGAACTATATGTGCCATGTCCGCTACATATATATGAGTTTAATATTCTTGAACTTTAGCTGAAAGTCTTTTACTTTATATACATACAATCTAAGGAATATGAGATCGTACTTGTTTAATGGTTACTGGATAGTATTGAAGTGTGAGAAAGGAAGTCAAATAAAAGTTTAGGATAAAATTTGAAAGGAGGATCAAGACATCATGGTTTGAAACACAAGGGTCACGGCTGAAAATCCCCTAGTTGGTTGTTCGGTAACACCACCATGTAGCTTTTGTACAAAATCTTATTGTAATCTGAGCTCTTCAGTAGTTTTTTTCTCTAAATTACTAGTTGTTAAGATATGCAAATAGTGTTATTATGAGTCTTACACAGAGTGAAACTATATAGTATAGTATGAGTAATTAGTATATTATTCGAATAATTCTCCATTTGTCGTTATGTTCATATGCTGCGGAAAAATACTTTATCAAATAGTTGTAAAACAAAAATCAAAAAATAGATAGTATAATTGCATTATTATAGGCAAAACACAATTAGATAATGATAATCAAATTTCCAAGTGCATGATGTTTTCACACTTATCCAAACTTTGACATACAAGTGTGGCTTTTCTCTAATGATATTAACCTTTATCAAATCATTTTTTATCAAATCGTAATAAAGAAGGTAAGAAGGACGAGACAACCCCAAGATAACCTCATTGTTCTGACCTGTACCATGCACCATCAAACCCATATTGACGTTAGCTACTAAGTGTCTCTGACAAGGATGCAAAACCAGAGACTTCTTCGACCATGTTCCACTCAGACCATCCTCCAAGACCCACAACTTCGACACACCTGTTTTTCTACTAAATGTATAATCAAAGAGTGTGGGTTTCCCACCATACTCTATGAAACCCATGCACATACCAGTCGTAGACACCTCATGTGGTGCTTGGATCACACGGAGCTTTTCAGACCTAACGTCAAAACAGTAAACGGTATTGACATATGAATAATTGGAAGCCCGATAATATATAACTCGTTGATACATAGCACTTGAGATGTAGGACGGCGAGGTTTATCATCATCCTCAATTCTTTTCCAAAAACCTCCAGGTTCCAGTACGAAGACTCAAAACTCGGAAGTTATCCACGTCTTAGAAAAAACATTGCAGACTATTTTGTATCGATCATGAACAGGATCGTGTCCAAAAAAGTAGTAGACATGGTTATGACTACGAGCAAAGAAGACGGCGGGTAAGGTTAAGCTTTGTCTAGTGGCGGGATTATAGATACATGCTTTTGTTCAGATATATATAAGTAGGAAAGACAAAGCAAAGATAGACTTAAGGTCGAATTGGAAATTTTCTACTTTTCTAACCGCTCCAGTTAAAAGGCTGTTGATGCTGTATTTAACATATATTATAGCTGGGCTTATTGATTTGTCATGAGTTGTTGGGCTCACGTTTTTTTTTTTTTTTTTTGTCAACGTTGGGCTCACGTTTAACTTTACTATAACCACAACACGATCCGGTTTAAGATTTTTAAAAAGCCGAATTAACCGCAATATTTTAAATACCCAACCTAGTACTTTTTTGCCAAAAGAATTACAAACTCAAATAAAAATACCAAAATTTACTTGATTGCGGGTCATGAATAACTATAAGCCCAATCAATTAAATAACTATAAGCCCAATCAATTAGCCCATCTAATGTGTTCTCACCACAGAATAGCGTGGGAAGAAAATGAAAAAGGACACGTGTCAAAAAAAAAAAACACGTTATACTGAGATAGATTCATATTTCAAGTTAAGTACAAAAAAGATAATATTTCACTTACTTCAAAGTTCATAAACGACATTCGAAATATAAAACAAAAACATTTAAACACAAACTTTAAATCCGAAATATTGTTTATATACTTTATTTTCAAAAAGAATGGATTATTGAAACCCTTAACGGAAGTGAATAGTCAATATTCACCCACTTCATTCTTCATCACCACTTCATTCTTCATCACCACCGTCACCATTCGAAAGATCTACAAAAAAAAACACAGTAGAATTAAAAATCTATCAAAAAATGATATTAATATCATTGTTGAAGGATTTGACGTATCCCCCAATAGGAATGTCAACATAGCAACCACATTGAACGTCAAAAACACGAGTGGCATAGACGGTACCAGTTTCAACGTACACAGACTCACCATGAGGAAAATCAATAATAGACTCAAGAGTAGTAAAAGCAATGGTATTGCCTCCAGATAATGAATAACCAACAGCAACACAGGTAACAACAAACTTAATAGGGAAAAAAATCGAGGTGCCATTAGTCATGCGCAAACGGATCTCATCACCTGTTGAAGAAAAAAAATTAATATAGAATAAAAAATATAAACAAAATTAGAAATAACAGATCTGAATAAGTATAAACATCAGATGAAAGCTAAATTACATTCTGGATCAAAAGGACCAAACGGTCCCCCGGTGGGAAGACATTGAAACATTTAATATGATTGACTATATCAAAGTTATTGTCTTCATATTTTTAAATTTTTCATATATATTAAAAGATATTAAATTTCAATTATAAATATATTATTTTTGTTGTTAACTGTTTTGTACAATTTTTACTCAATCAAAATGTAATGTACAAAATTAATTTTTCTAAAACTTAGTTTTTTGGTTTTAAGTTTAATTTCCTGATTAATTACTATTTGACTTCATTAACTTTTCCTAAATTCAATTAAACTCGATTTTGATGTTTCCATCATATAATCATTTACTTCGTATATGTAGTATATATTAACATAAACATCGTGTAGTTATTAAAATATTTTGAAATATTGGATGGTTTTCACCATATTAGGATAAACTTCGTGTAGCTGACAATTTTTTTTCTTGACGTTAAACTAAATCCGGAAGTGAATTGTCGACTATTCACCCACTTCATCACCGCCACCATTAACATTGGAAAGATCTACGAAAAAAAATCATACAATTAAAAATCTACCTATTTCAAAATATTAAAAATGAAAGATAATACCATTGCGGAAGCACTTAACGTATCCCCCACTAGGAATGTCAATAGAGCAACCACCGTCAACCTCAACCGCAAGAGTGACATAAACATTACCACTTCCAATAAACACCGAATCACCATGAAGAAAAACGATAATATCCTTAGCAGTAGTAAAAACAATGGGATGACCCCCAGTAAATGTGTAACAAACAACACCAGTGGTAACTGCAAATTTAATGGGAAAAACAAAGGAGATGTCATTAGACAAACGCAGACGGATCTCATCACCTAGAGAAGAAAAAAATTAATATAGAAAAAAAATATAAACAAAATTACAAGTAACTAGATCTGAGTAAATATAAACCTACGAAAATATTGAAACATTTTATAAGAGAGTTTTATTAGACCTATACGAACTGTGGAGGGGGTTGCATCACATCAGCCATACAAAATTCGTGAAATAACTAGGTCAACTTTTTTTATTATGAGACACAATAACCTATCTTTTATTGATATTAAAAACATAAGAGTAAAATATATATCCCTTTGATTGCTATTCATTTTAACCTTTTTCAAAGCTATTCATTTTATTTCATACTTTGCATTAAGTTTGGGCTGACATATGTAACTGTTTTTGATAAACATATGTAACTATTTTCAGTATTATTTACGATAATTAAAAACAATTGATGCCTCAAACCGGTGCTATTATGAGTTATATTCAAATTTTACATTTATCATCTATAAATAAAAGTATGGCCAAAGGTTTAAATGTCTTCTTATTTAGATATTAGTTTGTGTGCATTATTATAAAATCCCATATGAGCATATTATACTTGTCATAGCTTGTGTGTCGATTGTCCAGCTAAACTATCGACCGTTGGGCGGGAATTTTTTTTTCAAATATATAAGATAAGAATCACATGGTTGAGGACTATATGATCTATCTTTGCTACCATTATATAAAACCATGATGTTGATAGGGGTTGACCAAAAATCTATTAAATGATGTTCATATAAAATAATTTACCTCTTTTGCATCTCTCTACAAATATTAATTGGTTGCCAGTTTGTGGGGATTAAGTGCTCTGCTGATAAATCTATGAAAATATTCGAGATATATTTTAACATAGTCTAGTTTAGGATTATCCTTACATTTAACGAAATAAATAAAAACTTTACAATTTCCATATTATTTCCAGACTTTACTGTAAATTTGAAGTTTCCGAGAGTACTCTTTAAGCGTAATATTCTTAATCAAAGTTGAAATTAAATGAAATAAAGAAAACTTGAAGAAATGTTTTCATACATAAATGCCACCTTCCATGAAACTCATGTTTGTTTTGGTTTAAGGAAACTCATGGTTATTGCAATATGTAATAATCTCTCCAGTGATCATGCGCTTCAGGTGAAGAATGTGTTTGGTGAGCGAGGGACGTCACTGAGCCTCGACCAATCAATTGTGGTTAACCAGAAAGCAAACTTAAAGCTTGAAAAGATATAATTCCAATAACACAAAACTAACTCCGGCCTTGTAAATTGCAGAATTTAACACATAATGATTGGGCCTGCTCAAGTTGAGTCTATTGATTAAATATCTGGTTTGTAGCTGAGGTGGATAACCTCAGAAGCCCAAAGTATTCCTTTTATTTATTAATATAGATTAAAATTTTGTGTCATTGGAATTGTATCAAATAGAACTACTAGGACATAAACTAGTTTCTTTAAGTTCATATAAAAAATATGAACACAACTTTTCTTTTTTTTAGTAAATTTATTTATTTTTAAAAAAACTTTAAGTTCCATTTGTCCATCCTAGTATAAGTCAATAAGGCATTTCTTAATTAACTATATTTTAAAATAAGAACTTTTGATTATAGCTATTATTCTCTTATTAATGGTGTAAGGACTACAATCATAAGAAAATATCACAAATAATTCCTCGCAATTTACAAGACAATTTTAAGAATTAATAAACAAACATACAGTATAATTTTATTTGCGATATTTTCTGGCAAGCCAAGAAATAGATCAGCTCTACTTACAAATTTAGGTCTATAACTCTGAATTTCTTTGGTTGATCAATCGACCCTCTCCATGGATCTATAACATTCTGTTCATAACATAGATTGCAATTTCATCAACCACATAAAACTATTATATGAAGTTGTCTCTAGAAAAAAAAGATGATAAAATTAATGAAGTTGATATCCAAAATAGTATATGTTAATTTCTACACTTTGAAAAATTGTACGCAAAACTAAGAGAAAACAAATCTCACGTTTCTTTGAAATCCATGAAACAAAAAAAATTCATGTAATAATAAACTTAAGAAAAAAGAATCGCTTGACCTAATTTAGAAAATTCACAAAATAAAACATTTGAAATTAAAATTTTCCATCGCAAAAATTAGAGGTCTTTAGATAATATTTGCAGCATCTTAATTCATAATATATGTAATCAAGTTGGACTGTATCAACATATACAGATGTCTGGAGGGAATGGAGATGAATTACCTTTTGATGTAACTGGACATTCTCTTCTAATAATTGTTTTCCTGAAACGAAGCCACATAATCTTACCATTAATATATAATGCTATCAAAAGTTACAAAACTAAATATACACACATAAATTATTACCATAGTAAATAGAATTGTACCTTTGCTTTTAGCTTCCCCAACTGCTCCTTGAACATCTGAGCCTATAGACATTCCAACTATTTCATTTCTATGCTAACAAAAAAAACACTAATATAAGAAATTACACTAAGATAGATGAAGTGTATACCTTTCTTGCTCGAACCTCGCCCAAACTTCTTTGGAGTTGACTATCAATTTCTTGAAGTTCTTGTAGAGAACAAGAAGCAAGTTCTTGACCCAATAGTTTCCTATACACACGCAAAATGGAGTTAATGACTGCATAATTTTGTAAGACTCTATAAGAGTTCTTTTATATGATACCATAGATAGCTTTTTTCTTGGATCCATTTTCCACTACTGCAGATTGTAACGTGCGTAGTATGATGCGTATTTTTTAATAGAAATTTAGATTTCTAAGAAAATCCATACTAATTGTGAAATATACTACCATCAGTTGAAAATCTAAATATATTAATTCAACTTAATATATATATATATATATATATATATATATATATTGGTAACAAGGGTTTTGTACCAATAATAATTATTGGGGCATTCAGTAAAGATTAATTCTTAAATACACCAAGAAGCCGCTAACAAATAATGGCGCTATATATTATGGTCAGGTTTTGGGTGTTTAAGTTTAAAGTTAAATCTAAAAGATGGTGGAATCAGAAAAAGAAATAAAGAAAAGAAAGGCTAAGGCATTATACCGCTTATGAAACTCAAGGAGTTCAATCTTTGCGATCATGTGGCTTGCTTCTTGCTTCAGTTGCTACATTACGCCCACAAAACGAAATCATAGGAGGCAAAAAGAAGTATAACCATCTTTGTATATATGACAATACAAACTGTGAACACCATCATTTAAAATCGTATCAAGTGTTCTACATTTTGCCTAGTGCTAGCATATCTTTCAACATTTAGTTTGGTTGGCCAGGAAATTTTTTTAAAAAAAAAAAGAATCAACATCATGAAGTTATGTAAATCTCTAAGACATCAGCCAAAAGATACCATGTACGTAATTCTGAAAAGAAGAAAAGTTGGTAACAAACCTGGAATGTAAATTTCTGAGTCGTGGTTGCTGGTTTCATGGTCTTTTGTGTACTTGCGGTAACGCTCGATTGTATTCTGCATGCTGATGATCAAAAAGCTTTTAAAAGATTAGAACTCATGTACCTATATTTTCATTGTTCATGTGTTTAATCTCTAATTCAATTTATTACATCTGAGATTTAAGATAACACGTGTGCTCTATCTACGAAACCTGTAAATCTATAGCTTTTTTTAGTAAAGATTCACCTAACGCCCTATCTCTCACAAGTTGTACTACAATATCTTTTGGCTGTTGGTAATAATTAATACTCTATATACAGGTAACTATTTAAACTCCTGCCATATGAATGCATCATGACTCTTCTTACAATGTCTTCTTTAGTAGTTAAATTCAAAATGTTTTTGCAATTTTTTCCCAAATCGAATAATTGAATTTAGAGCCATATTAGTCCATTTGCTAACCTATAATTAACAAAATAAAATTACTTCCATAGAACAAATAATCACAGCCTCATCTACTTGGATCTATCTTTGGTGACAGGCTTAATTTGATTGTTTTCTTTTGGTCCAGCTTTTATAGGTTTCTTATTGATTTATAAAGTATTACTCCAAAACACATGATCTATACATAAAGAAATATGTATGGACTGAACATCTTGATCAAATGGAGAAGAGCACACATAATTAGTCTGCCCACAAAGAGTGGAGCCCAAATAAAGTCATAACGAAAACCAAAAACGATAGGACACAAACCTAACTAGGGGCAAGAAAAAGTAAAACTTATTTTTCATTATCAATAGATAAATGGGTAAAAATGAGCAAGTTGGTACGGATCACACTAAATAATCGTCTAAGTTCTAGTGTTTGATTCCCATTTAAAGCTAGTCCCTATGTTGTTTTCTGTTCATACTTTCAAGAAAACTTTGAAACCCTAGACATATACATAGCTTAAATGAAAAGTTCAGGTAGATCAGGAAAAGGAGTTTATATAGATTCCTCACCAAGTGAATATTTGAATATATAAAATATCAAAGTTGTATTAATAGGGGGAGGGGGAGAAGAAAGAAATCTTTAGGATTCAGACAAGGATCTAATCTTATCAAGTACCAAAATCTAAGATAGAAGCTTTAGTCCATTGCGATTCAGAAAAAAAATCAGACCAGACACAGGCCTAATTGACAAAATAATAGTACAAAACAGTAAAATAAAAGTAAATTAAAGAACTGAGAAGAAATTAAAGAAGCATACTCAGAGCTAGAGAATTCGTAAAGCCTTCCTCTTTGAGAGAAGACGATGAGAGAGACTTGTGCATCGCAGAGTACGGAGAGCTCATAAGCTTCTTCAACAAAACCATTTCTTCTTTTTGAGAATGTCACTTGTCTACTCGTTGGGTTTTCTATTTTTTTCATCTCTATCTTTCCTCTCACCATTTTTCCTCTTTTGACTTTTTTGCTCGACCACAAGATCTGTAAAGATTGTAACCCTAAACCAGCCAGTGACCGTTTAACATGACCAGAGTCGTAAAAGAGAGAGAGATCTCAGTCAAAATAAGGTTTATGTGTCGGCAGAAAACTAAAGAAGAGGTAAGCAGTAGTGAAGAAAATTTTAATTTTAAATCAAGAATTTCTTAGGAAAATGATCATTGTGAGAGATTTGTTGATAGATTCAAAGGAGAATCAAAGTTGATGAAGAGAAGAAAGAGCTGAAATTCGACAAAAATGGAAAGAGAAAAAGGTAAGTGGGAATTTTTAGGAACCCTAGAATGGTCTGTGAGGAAAGGAAAGGGCAAGTTTATTGATGTTTTATTTATTTTCTTTTTGGTATGGGCCACAATGAAATGATGTTATTCCTAATTTTATTTGTATTCTTGATAATGATAAAATTATGTATAGAATATATCTATATCATGTCCATATCTTCTCCTCACCACATGGAAGGATAATTGGATGCCACAAAAAGAAACATGACAATTTTTGTTTTCTATTTCATAAAAACAACCAGCGAGATTTTCTTTTTATCCCCTATATATTAATCCTGAATCATTTTAACTTTAAGTGTAGCAACGTGTCATCACCAGAATGATTTTCAGAATCCTTAGAAAAAAGTTGGTCCATCTAATTATAGACTATACTTTTATTAAATTAACATTTATATTGATTGGTAGTGCATAAAATGATATTTAACATTATTTTCTTAAATAAAGCTACGGAATTACCTAATATGATTAACATATATGTGACAATTAATGTTCTGAATAATAAAAATTTGATAATATATTTTGTATTCTTCAGCATTTTTTAATATATATTATAAAAAAATTAAACAATTACATTAACCATATAATAAAAAATCTAAAATTTTTCTTACATGTTAATATTATGAATTTTTTTAAAACAACTATAAATTACTGAAACAGTAAAAGCATTACAATCAAAATTTTGTAAACATTGTTTTATTTTTTTGTTATAAAAAAATACAAATGATCATAATATCATATGAATAGTAAGTATCATTTAATATATACTCAGATTAAATATATATATACTTTAATATTGTTTAAATTAAACTATATATCATATAAAATACATATATGTTAATTATATACTTAGTTGGATCATTACAACATATTTTGGTACACACATGTCATTATAACATATTAATATACGAGCTATATATATTAATCCTGAAATATTACAATCCTTAAAAGCAGTATTGAGAAATCTTATGTTATCACTACAATGAAAAATCTTATATATATTAATCATGGAGTTATATATACGAGTTTTTTTGGTAGTCACATGTTATCACTACAATGATTTTTAAAAATCCTTTTAAAAAATAAGTTAGTCCATCTAAATATATATTATATTTTTTATTAAACTAATTATCAGCTTAGTCATTCGTCTATAAAATAATAATTTCTATTCTTGCCTTAAATAAAAACTATGAAATTACCTAATATGATTAAAAATATGTGATAATTAATGATTTTAAATAATAAATATTTGATAACAATATATGTATCTTCCATCATTTTTGTTCAATTTTATATTCTTGGAAGACAAATAAAAAAAATAGATTTTTTTCTAATTTGCCTATATTTTGATTTTTTTTTTAATATAAATTACTAAGACTGGTTAAAATCTACGATGAAATTGTTTTGATCAATTTTAACTTTTTTATTATAACAAGATATGAATGATCATAAAATCATCTAAATATGAAGTCTCATTTAATACATATACATTTATTTCAATATCTTTTAAATTAACAAATATATATATATCATATATAAAATACATAAACATGTTAATAAAATAATATTCATATTAATAAAAATAATATTTTTATCACAAAAATATAAAAATGTTAATAAAATCATATGAGTATCAAGCCTCAATAAATAATATTTATATTAAATATATTATATCTATATCAATATCATTGATTTTAATTATATACTATATAACATAAATAAATGCTTTATTTTTTTATCAACAAAAAGTTTTGTAAATAAAAAGAAAGATTGTTTTTTATTTATGTTCTTACTTGAATTAATTATATACGTAATAGCTATTCGTTCCTCAATTATCCAATATATTTATTATTGCATAATATGTAAATTAATACAAAATAAATAATATTATCTACAAAAATTTTTATACATAATTAATTTTCATTATGTGCAAGCATGTGTCTCAAATGATACTTGATTCATATCATTTCAAAAATATGATTCTTCATATCAAAGTGAGATGGTGAATTATAACATTTGAACGATATTATTGAAACTCATTGTAAATTAAATATTTTTTAAAAAAAAATCAACAAACATCACCGTACTCACCAAAATTATATTGACGATCCATAACTATACGTTTGGAGACTTATGACATCATGGTTTGAACAATCATGATTAATATTCAATGATAATTAGTATATTAATTTCACTCCGCGCATACCGCGCGGGTAATCATCTAGTTGATTCATATTTTTCAGCAGAAAAAATAATATTCAACAAATCTATGATTACATTACTATAATATTTAACACCGTCTAATATTTTCATGTCTTCTAAATTGACGAAATAGTTAGAAACTTATATTAGACATTTCTCTCTCAAGTTACTTAGAAAAAACTATGATGATTAACAATATTCTGCGATAAAAATATGACCGAAGTTAAGAAGATAATTATAGTAACAACTATAGGTTTTTGACCAAGTAACAATTATAGTTGTGTTGCAAAAAAAAAGACAAACAATTAGAATAATGGCCTTATTTCAGTTTTGATAAATAACTGAGAAAAAAGCCCGTCCTGGCAGGTTCAAATTTTACATTAGAATAATGCCGTATGAAATATAATATTAAAATATAGATTATACTAAGCATTAGGAAAGATCCATATGGCCTGTGCCTTATTGTCAACAGAAAAAAAAAACAATATTCACCCTGTTCTGGCAAAAAATACGAGGAAATAAGAAAGACGAATATCTGAAAGTTTCCACTAATACAGAAAATTTTGGGAGAGAGTGAGGAATTGTACTAAATAAATAGTTGTTTGTGTTCGAACTGTTAAGAATGTCGTATTTACTAAAGAACAAAGCAGTTAGAAATTAAGGAAGAGTTAGATTTATTTAAGAGAGTTTACTGGACTTTAAAAATTCGTTAAAAACTTATGAAGCATACATATGATTCCTCTTTTTGGAATGTTCTAGCTTCTAAGGTTTGTTACATATTTAAATTTTTCGCATGAGCATTCTTGCCTAGACAGAAAGCAACCCCATTTGGTTAATTAGAATACTTCTACAAGATTTACTTGTTTATAGGAAAGTCCAAAACCAATGCTATTCTCTTCAAAGTAGACACGACTTAGCTTGCAGCACCTTCGAACATAAGTCTTTTATTTCTAGCTTTTTAGTGTTGCAGCACCCCTAAAGATGCGTATTCTTTAGCTATGCTCTAAAGATGCTAAAATGGGTGAGAGATGTACAACTCCTAAGACCATGATAAGGGGTTTTTTAGAGGGGTTTTATAGAGTAGAAAGGGAGTGGACCCCACAAAAAAACAAAAAATCATTCCCTAAAATCACTAGTTAAGAACCGAATTTATGGAGGTTTTACACTGTTCGCGGACCCTATTGACACGTGACAGCCCGCGATTGGTTCACTTCTAAAAAAAAAAAAAAAAAAAAAATTAGAAAACCCAATAGGGTTTCTAGGTTAGTGATGCCTTAACACTAGTGCCGGTCTAATGTTATACATTGGCCGAAACAATTTATCCAAAACTATAAAACAATAACAATATAAACAAGTTATTTTTCATAAAAGAATAGAGTCCAATAAACTGTTTATAACAACAGTAAATTTAAAATATATTTTTTTCTTATAACCATTCAATATATTTATATAGTCAAATATTTAAATCATTACATGTGTCAAATGATAACAAAGTCAATCCATTTAATCTCTCCTATGGCATGTTAGACCTAAATAATCTTTAACAATATCAACTTTGATTTTTTTTTTAAAAAAATCTACGTTTTGATAAACATTATTCCATTTCAAAGTTAAGTATTTCAATAGATTTTATAACTTTTTATTATTGATTATTTGAATTTTTTTATTTTCTATAAGCAAATCATCACCAATCATGTCTAAGTGCATACCTTTGTTTAAAGTAATTACAAGGTTCCAAACATGATGCTTGTAACCAAAATTGCCTAACAAAATATTATTAGAACAAAAAAAATTAAATTTATTTATATATATATATATATACCTTAATAAGAAATCAAACTAAAACTGCCTCTTTAGACTAGAGCCCTAGTGACAGTTTGAATGATTTGCCATCTGGGGCCTGTCCTGCCTAAAAGAAACATTTATATTCACGAATTCAATATAAAATACAGGATTTCATAGGAAATATAAATATGTATACAACGAAACACCACATCAACGTATAGAGAAGAAAATTAATTCAAATCTTCCTTACAAACTTAATCCAAAGATGTTTACTTGTCCATGATTTTTACATGTATCACAAAAAGGGATACTACTGTGAAATATTCTTATTAAATATTGAAACGAAAATGATATTCTTGACCATGATGTGACTGGCCATCTTTAACCCGAGTCTTTTTAAGTTGGGGTTCTTAATTTTTTTATATTTTTTTTAATTTTTTTTTTAACATTTTTCCGGATAAGAGACGTCTCTTATGTCTTCTATTTAAGAGACGGTTCTTAAGTTTTCTTAGTTAAAATTAAGAAACGGTCTCTTAAAAAATAAGAACCCCTTATTAAGAGACCTGCATTAATCCTGCTACGAGGAATAGCATTGTAACGAGTTCCTACGAACTGATCATAAACAGAAAAAAAAATAGGAACTAGAGAGGGGAAAAGTGTCATTTTCGACCTCAACAATTAGTGTCGTGCCTTTTTATAACCAGACAAATTATAAGTGCAAAATTATACCTGAACTTAGTATTTATTTAAATTTTCGACCCAAAACTTTAATCCGTAGCATTAAAAACTACATTGACTAACATCACGTTAGTCAACCGTTATCTTATATAAAACGACGTCGTTTTGTATTGGAAATTTTTTAAAAAAAACTACATTTGCTGAGACTCGAACCGTGGTCCCGCGAACATAACCAAGCTCACTTACCACTGTGCTACGACACTTATAATGTATACTTATTAAATTGAAACATGTATCTTTTGATTTGTATATTCTAAGAAAATTTTTTTTTTCTTAAAAATCAAAACTTAAATTTTAAATAAACAATGTACTAAATAAAAAATTAAGTTTTAAAATAAAAAATGTACTAAACAAAAACTTAAGTTTTGATTTTTAAGCAAAATATAATCACTATTATATGAAGATTTTAAAAATGGGATTTTTTTTTCAAATAAACATTTTAAAGTTTTCATCAAAAAATAGATCTCAAAGAAAAAATGACCAAAATAAACTTTTAAATTTTAAATTATTTATTTATTTTTTTAATTTTAACCTCACCTCCAAAACTTCACCCCATAACTCTAATATTTTGGAGGTAAGGTTTAAAATTAAAAATAAATAAAGAATTTAAAATCTATTTTTTGACGAAAACTTTAAAATGTTTATTTGAAAAAAATTCTCATTTTTAAAATATACATATAATAGTAATAAAATTCCCATTTTAAAGAAAAAATGACCAAAGTAAACTTTTTATTTTAAATTATTTATTTATTTTTAATTTTAAACCTCACCTCCAAAAGATTAGAGTTATGGGGTGAAGTTTTGGAGGTGAGGTTTAAAATTAAAAAATAAATAAATAATTTAAAATAAAAAAGTTGATTTTGGTCATTTTTTTCTTTGAGATCTATTTTTTCTTTAAAATCTACATATAATAGTGATTATATTTTGCTTAAAAATCAAAACTTAAATTTTTATTTAGTACACTTTTTATTTTAAAACTTAATTGTTTATTTAAAATTTAAGTTTGATTTTTAAGAAAAAAAAGTTTCTTCTCAGAATATACAAATCAAAAAGATACATGTTTTCAATTTAATAAGTATACAATAGAAGTGTCGTAGCACAGTGGTAAGTGAGCTTGGTTATGTTCGCGGGACCACGGTTCGAATCCCAGCAGATGTAGTTTTTTTTAAAAAAATTCCAATACAAAACGACGGCGTTTTATATAAGATAACGGTTGACTAACGTGATGTTAGTCAAAGTAGTTTTTAATACTACGGATTGAAGTTTGGGTCGAAAATTTAAATAAATATTACGTTCAGATACAATTTTGCACTTATAATTTGTTTGGGTATAAAAGGCACGACAACGAATTGTTGGGTCGAAAATGACATTTTTCCCAACTAGAGAGGGTGCAATTTGTCACTATTCTCAATGGTTTATGTTTAGAAAAATCTAGTACACTTTTGCCCTTTATTTAAGTATTTTAAGACAAGTAGGAGAGGAAAAACAGTATCGTAAGGAGAAGCACGCCAAAAAGAAACAGTATCAAAATGGTCATGGACATCATCGTACAATGTCAGTGCTTGTCACGTGTCTTGCACTTATTGGTTTCACCAGGACATTTACTGTTTCTTTCTGAATCACATACTTGGAGCATTAAACAATAACAAATTTTCGATTTAGTTCTGCTTTATAGTTTGGATATTTTTGCCGTTCTATTTTATAAAAATTATGAAATAGTAGTTTCTTTGGAACAAAGGCTTTTAGTGAATTGCATGAGAAACAAAAAAAAACAAGCCCATTCAGGTTTTTGTGTGTTTTGGGTCTAGCCCATATTACATACTGAAGAATTCAACTAATTTGTCAAACAGAAAATAGGACCTTGAACCATAACTGAACATGCTCTAAGTGATACAATACAACGGTGAATATATGATCAAAAAGCTTTGAAGTCTAATGTATCCTTAACATCACCTGATCAATAACCTACTCGTTAGAATCACCTGACTCATTCAGGAGAAGAGTAGAAAGATAAGTTTGAAGAACCACATGTTTCTCTGATCTAGAAGGTTGATATAGCCCATGACTCCATGATCCATTACGGTGTACGACTCGCATTGTGCCCTACACCTAGTCTGTAACAATCAATCAGTGTACATATTATATGTTTTAAAAACCTCACTAATCAAGATTATGAGAAGTTCGATAGCGTTTTCTTTTTTCTTTCTGTGAAAAGGCTTTTGTATTAATTGTTTTTTTTGGGGGTTTACAGGTGGGGAAAAAGAAAAGAAGAAAAGGGAAAATGAGTAAACTGAAAACTTACACGTTATATGTATCTCTATCTCAGTTCTTGGACATGTAGAAACAGGTTTGCAGATTGTGTTTAAGCGGAAGCAGTGACAGGGCAACTCTCCTTTGGCAAGTGACAGAGCCAAATAGCCATGAAACACACACAAAAGAAGAGAGTAAATCTCACTGTCTCGTGCCAATAGAAAGATGCCCTATTACTACTCCTCTTATTGTTAACTTTCTCCTCCTTTGGTGTGCCTTCTTCTTCTTCTTTTTTTGCTACGGAGAGAAGGTTGGTTGGTTTACATATGGACTCATGGGCTCAGTATATATATATATAAGTTTTTCATTCAAATAATGGTGACTTTTTGACATATGAGTGATTGAGAGAATAGAATAGAAGAGATGCTTTGATGGGCTTATTCCATGGATATCCATCCCCATTTTTTCCTTTTTTTTCCAAGTGTTTTTGCCTTTTGATGATGCTGCTTCTCATGTCTTCTCACTATTTTGCTTCAATAATGAAGCCATTTATGGTGATGAAGCATTTTAATTTTCATATGCATTCATTCTTACACATGTAACATATTCATGGTTTCATATATATGCGGCGAGTGCCAGAATGATTCTTTTCCTTGAAAAAGGAAAAGAAAATGTGCTTAATCTTTGTCTGAAGATATTAATATGTAGAGTTATGAGATTGTGAAAGTAAAACATTTGGATAAATACTG
>CAJHQP010010921.1:0-16855 GCA_905132765.1 Moricandia arvensis
AAATCACCAGCCTCAGAGTTGTGTAGTCCGTGGGAAGGGTTTCATCAAGTGGTATCAGAGCAGATTTGAAGGCTCTTGATCTGGGGTTTGATTCTAAAAAATTTCCCATTCCACTTTGTTTGGGAATCTGTTTTCTAATTCGCTGCAATTTTCTCTGCAAGTTTTCCAGAAATCTCTTATCTTTCTATCTGTTGAATCTGCAAGAGGGCCAACCAGATTTTTTAAAAAAAAACAATAAAAAAAAAGTTTGAAGAGAAATCCAACTTGGCTGAGGAGAAATCCAGCCTGGCTGAGGAGGAAATTTTCTGATCAAAACGTTTTTCATTTGGTAATGGACATCAATCCTGGTCTTGTTTTGAGTTTTTATCAGTTTATGGAACACAAAAAAAGATTTTGGTCATCATGAAAAGTCATTTGAGCTTGTTCTGCAACAGCCTGTTTTCTATTTTAGAAAATCGTTTGATTTATTTGTCTTCAAAGAAAATCGCTTTGTTCTGAGTTGTTCTAAGCATGAACTTGTCACTGATGATTTTTTTTGCATCCACTTGTGCCTTGGACGAATCTATGGTTAGGAATTTGCAGGAACTAAACAATTTAGAGCTGAAAATGAGTTTGTGTTTGATTCTGTTTTGAAACCTACCCATGTATGTTCTGAAAACTGATAAACCTTGGCATGTTTTTGAGATCACTCTTTGAGAATGGTGTTGTTTTGAGACTTGATAATATACTTGGTGTATAACACATTCTTTGACAAACCTGCTAACCTTTGAAACGTGTGATAAGTGATTCTCAATATGAGTTTGATATTTTGTGTTTTGAATATGAGAAGCTTGTGCATGTACTGAAGTTGTTCTTTAAGAGCTATGCTATTTTCTGTCTTGATACTATTTCTTGGTTACAATACGTTCTTTGATATGCATATTGAATATCTGAGGCATGTGCTACATGTTCTAAAGAATAATGTTTGATTTTTGATCTAAACAAGAACATGTCTTGCACGTATGATTCTGGATATCTAGGTTTGTGTTTTGAGTGTCCAGGATAATCAGGATAAGTCTCAAACGAGTGCGAGGAACAAGAGCGGATACCTTGTTTATCAGCCAGAATTTTGGGAGATGGAAGTACTTGAGAAAAACAGTTTCAACACTCCAAGGAAGTTTCTTTCTAAAATGTTTCTTTGTTGTTGCTTACATGTTTCTTTGCTTGAACCTGTGTTTTGTGTCTAACTTGTTTTTCTTTTGATGTACGAGATACAGATTTGAGGACAAATCATTTAAAAGGAGGAGGGGGTGATGTAACCCTGGCCGAAGCCAGCTGATCATCAAACAAAGGATAAACCAGGATGGAAGAAAGGCGAGCAATACTGAGCTAACACCAGATCATGTGAGTGCGATTGAGCTAAAACCAGCTGGTGAGACTGAGGAAGAGCTGAAACGGAATGTGGACGAGTTTAAACCACCTGAAGAGAGTGTGCATGAGCTGAAAATCAGGTGAAGTAAGTGTGACTGAGCTGAATGAGCTGGATGAGCTAAGTGACACTACCTTAAAGCTGAACTTGGAGCTGAACCAGCTAAGTGACACTACAACAAGGACTACCTGAGCTGAATGAGAGTGACACTGAAGCTGCCTAGGACCCTAGCTGGACAAGTGATTTTTGGCCCAAAAAAAAGAGAAGATGGATCAGATTGTTTCTCTCAGCCCTAAAGAAGTTCACACCCAAAGTTAAGGGTCCACCATTATCTCTTTATGATGAATCAGCCACGAAATTCAAGTCCAAGAAACCATTTGGATGTGTTTTTGGATCAAGTTTCCCAAGAAGAAGTAATTGCAGCCCATGGAGAGTTCATAAACAAATTCATTATGGGTTTGTTTCAAGCCAAATTCGACCAACCCTTTGTTCAGTCCCATTTCAAGGCCCATTCTCACCAAGAATACCAAGAGGGAGTCAACAAGAAGTCAAGCTCGTGGTCAGGCAAAGAGACATTCAACAAAACACTTATTTTGGTCCCAAAATCAAGTTTACATTCATAGTTTCTAAATTTCTTGATTTCTACATTTTGTCTTTTCATTTCTACAACTTGTAACTCCTATATAAAGGGATGGACGACCAGAATAAGATTCATTCAACTTTTTATCAAAATTCTCTCTAAATCTGTGAATCCCTTGTTCATCCATGAACATTGATTGCTATGAGTTCATTCTCTGCAAGCAAAACTTGTCTTTGATCACAAACATAGTTCATTCTCTTGATCTTAGACATATCTACACAAGATCTGATCAGGTTCATAGATCATTTTTTGAAGATCATCCAATCAATCCATCATCATCAAAATCAACCCTAGATCTCTCTCAAAACCATCAGATCTTTCCTTCAAAAATTATCAGGGACAAAAGGATCTCCTCCTCCAGGGGTTCATCATACGGTATTGGTTTCTCTCCTGTCGATCCGATGCTGAGGGTGTATTGTCGATCGATTCTTCTACACTCTGTCGATCGATTGTCACGATTCTGGTGTCGATCAATGTTAGTCGATTCACAAAAAGCCATTGATTCTTTAGGCTTCACCGTCGATCAATTCACTCTGATTGTTGTTGATTGATGCGAATGAGAAAAGCCGAGTGATATGGAATTTTCCACACGAAAATTGCTGTCTTGGGGCTCTCTCTCTTGAATTCCTGCCAAAAATCATCATCAATCAATGCATTGACGTGGTTGCTTTGTCCAGCCTCTATTTTCTCCTTAATTAAGCTCTCATGCCTCTTAATGGTCTCACTTGTTTGCATCACTTGATTCTCCAATTTGTTCACATGAGTGTTGAGGTTTTCGAACTTTGTATTGAGGTTGAGGTACAAACCATCTATCTTTCCATTGAAATCCACAGTCATCTTCTGCAGTCCCTCTTAAACTTTGTCAACCATTGCTTTAATCTTTCTTTCCTTGCCATCCGGAGGAGGATTCTGGTAGTAGGAAGATCCGTAAGTCTTGTTTTTGTTGATGGGCCTTCGACCAGTACCATAGGAGTTTCTGTTGAAACCTGGATTCCCTTGTCTCTGGAAATCATTCCCATTAATGTAGTTCACATCCTCTTCTTCAATCTCATCTTTTCCAGACTTAATTGCTTATACTTCTGCAAAAGTAACCTGCTTCTTAAGAAATTTCTAAACAATATCCAGTTTTACCTTGACCTCTTCAATCTGCTCCTTGCTCAAAACTAGAGCTGATTTCCTTCTCTCAAAATATTTGTTCTTGGTACTGCTACTAGATGCTAGATTCTCAATCAATCTTTCAGCTTCTTCAGGGCTCCTGGTGCTGAAATTTCCCTCACTAGTTGTGTCCAAAGGCATCTAATATTCTAATCCAGTATCTCTGAATAAAGTGCTAAGAATTTGTACTTCGTTGAACCCGTAATGTGGACAGTCTCTCTGGTATGACTTGAATCTGATACATGAGTGTCTGAAAGACTCTGAAGTTCTTATGAAAAAGTAGCAATCTTTCTCCTCTCAGATCTTTAGCTCTCGCGTCATCAAAGAACTTACGCAAGAAAGCGTTCTTGATGTCAGTCCAGGATGTCAGAGATCATGGTGGTAGTTGCTTAAGCTAATATGAAACTTCTCCAGCATGTGAGTACTTGAAGAGCTTACAAAAACGATTGCCCTCAGGGACCCCATTGGCTTTAATAGCAGTCACTAGATCCTCAAATCACTCCAGATGATCCATAAGTGCTCATGTCGCAACACATGGTAAGGCGTCTGCGCTACAAGTCCAATGAAAGCGGGCTTGATCTCAAATCGCTTCTCTAAAAAGCTGGAGGACGAATGGCGGATCTTGTTGGCGTAGAACTGGTCTGGAAGGTTGTAGTAAGCCATCATTCTCTAAGCATGATGAACCCCTAGAGAGGAGATCTTTTGTCCCTGATTCTTTTGAAGGAAGATCTGATGGTTTGGAGAGAGATCTGAGTAGATTTTGTTGATGATGAATGGATTGATTGGATGATCTTCAGAAATGATCTATGAACTGATCAGATATTGTGTAGATGTGTCTAAGATCCAGAGAATAAACTCTGTTGTGATCAAAGACAAGTTTTGCTTGCAGAGAATGAACTCCTAGCAATCAGTGTACATGGATGAAAAAGGGATTCACAGATTTAGAGAGAATTTTGATAAAAAGGTGAATGTTTTTTCAGAAACAAAAGAGAGTTTAAGTAGAGAAGAAGGAAATTGAAAAGTCCTAAAATAGTAGAAAAATAAGAAAACTTAATTTAAAACTCAAGAATTATTTATTTTGGCTGACTCCTTGACTTGAATTTTGTGGCTAGCCTTGCTGAAAGAAAGAATGGATCCTCAGTTTGTGTATTGATCTTCTTTTAGACCCAGAAAAAGGCAAAATCATCCATGGGGCTGATCCACATCTTTTCCATCTTGTTTGACATGATTTTCACAGCAAAAGTAAGCTAATTATGCTCCATTCCAAACTTATATTCATCTTCAAGCTTTCCATTCAGCCATCCCGGTTTATCCTTGACCGCATAGTCCTCTGACTCAAGCATGGTTGCATCATCCCCTACTCCTTTGAAAAGATTTGTCCTCAAATATGTATCTCCTACATCAAAAGGAAACAAGTAAGAGGCGAGACAAATGATCAAGAAAATAAGCATGAAAGCAACATCAAAGTAAGGTTTTGGACAGAAACTTCCTTGGAGTTTTGAAGCCATGTTCCTCAAGTACTTCCATCTCCAAATTTCAGGCTTATAAGATTTGCATTTTCTATTGTTCCTTGCAACCCTCTGAAACTGATCATGCTGTTCCTGGATACTCAAAACAGAGACTAGAAATCCAGTGTCATATAGGAAAAATAGGTTCTTAATCTGATCAATGGCCAAGCATTTCTTTCTGAGAACATGTTGCACTTGTTTCAGACTTCTAAGATACACATCAAAGTAAGTATTGTAAACCAAAATTGTATCAAGCCACTCAATAACATAGAACAACTTCAATTTGTGCCTACTTTTCTCAGAATCAGAAGACAAATGATTAAGTACAAATTGAGAATCATTTAGCAAAGTTTTATAAGCCAGAATGTCATCAAAGCTCAAAACAACACAATTCTAAAGCAATGATCTCAAAACATGCCAAGATTTTTCAGTTTAAGAACATAAAACTAGCAAGTTTCAAATCAGAATCAAGAACAACTTCAGTTTCAGCCCTAAGTTCTTTTAGTTCCTGAGACTTCCTAGGTGTGTCCAAACATAAGCATATGCAAACAAACCACTAGTGATCAGTTTATGACTAGAAACACTCAGATCAAAGCCATTATCTTTAAAACAAGCAACAAAATCAAAAGGTTTTCTAAGACAAAAATCAGATTGTTGCAGAACAAACTTTTGTGTCTTTTCAGAGTGATCAAGGCTTCTGTGATGTTTCTTAAACTGATCAAAACTCAAAACAAGACTAGGGTTGATTTCATTACCACAGGAAAAATGTTTTTAATCAAAAGATTTATCTAGTTCAAATTTTTTAAAAGAAAGAATCATGTTATCATAAAAAGAGTTTGAAACACAAAATTCTTTGACTTTTTCAAGACCAAAACGTTTTACATCATTGGAACTAACCATAACAAACAAATCAGGCACAAAATTAACCATATTAAGGTCCTTACAGTGCTCTTGAGAGTTCAAGAGAATGCCTTAGCATCTGTTTCTGCTTCAATGTTGGGCTGCTCCAACACTTTTTCTGGTGGTGAACTCTTTTGTTCTTCTTCTGCTGAGTTTTCTTCTGAGACCTGAGACACTAAAACAGGGCTACTTGGTTGCACCGGTTCCAGATAAGTTAGTTCATCACATGTTTTGTTGACATTAAGCTCAGACGGAGAAGAGAAAAGAGATAATTCATATTCTGTCTCAGGTTCTTTTATTACCTTAGGTGTTTCTGTTCCAATCTCTTGGATAACCTGCTCTTTCTTGTTACAACTTCTTGGACCATCAAGCTTTGGAGAGGGACGTGAGGTTAGTGTCCTTTGCTGATTTGTTACAGACTCTTGCAGTACTTGTTGTGCAATCCTTTTGAAATCATCTTGAAACTGTTGGCTGTCCAAATAATCAAATGTTGCTTGTTGTTTCTGAGATTTTTTTATGGGATCACGACCATAGCAAGCTCCTGTATCTTCTCTGACATGTCTAGGAAGTTCTCTGCTCCTCCTAGTTGGTTCATCTTGCCTCACTGGTCGTGGCTTTTCCTGCACAAAATCAAAATGGTTAAAAATCGACTTTTATTTTCTTAAAAAATCCGTCGTTTTCCCAGCACACTCTTTGTGGAAGAACTGAATTGATCATGATGTGTGCTCCTGCTTTTAAGCCTTTCCAGTGTCCTCCTGGACTGTATCCTTTCCTGCTCATAACCAGACTCATCAATATCATATGAATCTCTTTTTCTCATGGACTTTTCTCTTTTTTTCAAGGCTGCTTTTGTTGCAGAGTCAAACAAGTTGTAATCTAACTCCTTCTCAGGACGTCTCCTCCTGAAATTGCTTCCTCCAGACATGGCTTCCTGTTAGAATCTCAACAAGAAAAATTAGCACAATAACAGATAGCCTAAGCCTCACAATCTCTCAAGTGTTTCTCTCTGATTTTTCTATGATTGGTTTTTTCTGTGAATCCAGTAGCTCAACAACAAACAAAGATCAAGCTTTAGAGAAGAATCCCCAGCCCCAAAAACAGAAGAAAAGATAGAAAGTTTTAAGAAATTGGTTTTGCAAGAGTCTTTACCACCAGGGCTGGATTTCTCTTTAGCCAAGGTTGATTTCTCTTCAACTTTTCTTTGATTTTTTTTTTGTTTTTTTAAATCTGGTTGGCCCTCTTGCAGATTATACAGATAGAAAGATAAGAGATTTTGAGAAAATTGTAGAGAATAGAAAAGAGATTCCCAAAACAAAGAAGAGAAGTTGAAAAGTTTCAGAATCAAACCCTAGATCAAGAGCCTTCAATCTGCTCTGATACAAAATGATGAACCCCTGGAGAAGAGATCCTTTGTCCCTGATTCTTTTGAAGGAAGATCTTATGGTTTTGAGAGAGATCTGAGTAGATTTTGTTGATGATGAATGGAATGGTTGGATGATCTTCAGAAATGATCTATGAACTGATCAGATCTTGTGTAGATGTGTCTAAGATCAAGAGATGAACTCTGATTGTGATCAAAGACAAGTTTTGCTTGCAGAGAATAAACTCGTAGCAATCAGTGTTCATGTGAACAAGGGATTCACAGATTTAGAGAGAAATTTTGATAAAAAGGTGAATGTTTTTTTCAGAAACAAAATAGAGTTTAAGTAGAGAAGAAGGAAATTGAAAATTCCTAAAATTGTAGAAAAATAAGAAAAACTTAATTAAAACTAAAATTGTCTTGAAAACTCAAAAAATTATTTATTTTGGCTGACTCCTTGAATTGAATTTCGTGGCTAGCCTTGCTGAAAGAAAGAATCGATCATCAGCTTCTGTATTGATCTTCTTTTAGACCCAGAAAAAGGCAAAATCATCCATGGGGCTGATCCACATCTTTTCCATCTTGTTTGACATGATTTTCACAGCAAAAGTAAGCTGATTATGCTCCATTCCAGACTTAGATTCATCTTCAAGCTTTCCATTCAGCCATCCTGGTTTATCCTTGACCGCATAGTCCTCTGACTCAAGCATGGTTGCATCAGAGCAGCTTGGGGGTTAGCCTCTAGTTGAGCTAATGCGGCTTTTGCTTCTGCATCAGGGATTACTGCCCCCTGATCTTCTATCCTTTGACCTGCTGCATTACGCAGATTACCGTTGAGGTCATGCAAGTCTCCATTCTAATTCTGAACCACTACAATAGGTGCAACAATCAGAACTCGCCTGCTACCGTTGATTGATGCGGGTGAGATACTGTCGATCGATGCGGGTGAGATGTTGTCGATCGATGTTGAGTGATCAATGTCGGTCGATGCTAGAGTTCTGATGTCGGTCGATGCTGTCCGTAAAGAACTGTCTGTCGACACTGAGTAGATACCGTCGATCGATGCTTATTGTCTTTCTTTGCGGATCGTACGTTTGAGTTTCTGTGGATCTGAGAATAGTAATTCTTGTCCTTTATTGCTCATGGTACTCTTTTACATGCACCTGAAAAAACAAAAAAAAAATTAGTAACTTGAAAGTAAAAAACCTAGACTAAATCCTAGAAATTTAATCTAATGGCAATCAATGATCCCCAGAAACAGCGCCAAATTTGACCATGGGTGTGTTTATTGTTCTAGCAGGGTATAAATATCCTAAACAATTAACTACCAAATTAAACCTTAATCCTAACACATAAAACAATACTTTTTCCAAAGAGATTAGGTGTAGTACTAAGGGATCAAATCTATAGAGAACAATGGCACACACTAGATTTCTTATTTCTAAAGATTAAGCTGGGTGATTATATATATATATCGGTAACAAGTAATCAGTTTAATGAAATATTCCTTATTGAAAGGTGTAGATGAAATATGGAAATATGATAATAATGTAAATATGGAAATATGATAATAGACTAACTAGATGCAAATGTAAATATGCTAGATCTTTCAAGCTCAATGAATTATAGGAAATAAGAAGCACAAATATGTGAATATTTAGAACTCAAATATTAACTATTCTGACCCATTTAACTCCAACTCTCGTATGCGAGAAAAAGGAACGACCATCGATCGAAGGCTAAGGTCTTATGTCGATTGACGGTGAAATCAGAAGGAAGTGTGAACGAGATTTGATATGTTCACCAAGCTAATTAGACCATCACTCGCATGCGCCTAACAACCTAATTCAATGGAGTCTATTCTGGCACAGAATCTACACTCATAGTCCTCCATGTCCTACTTTCTAGATCCTAGTTAGCTACTGTAGAATGCAAGCATTAAGCACAACTCAATTGATGGATATTAACTTAACCTAGCAATCCTTCTTTTTGGGATAATCCATGATTGCTATCATTCAACCCTAAACCTAGTTGATAACTACTCAGACATAATCAAAGTGAGAATAATAATTTGAATATAATGCATAGATAAAATACTAGAGTTCCAATACAAATCTCCCTATGGATTTATGAATCTTCTCCCTAAATCCTAAAACTATAATGGAATGCTGGTGCACACTGGCACACCGCTCTCCTTTTCTGTGTAATACATAAAATGTAAATATAAAACCCTAAAATCTAAGTCAAAATTCATCCAGGGGTAATCTTGTAATCTTGTGTCTTGTCTCTAACTTGGGCTTGAAATTGGTTGTCTGCAATTTGGACGTCGATCGATGGCAGATGTGCAACATCGATCGATCTTGGTTATGTAACATCGGTTGACGCCAAGGTAGTGTCGTCGATTGATGACAGTCTTGTACTTCGACTCTCACAATGATCAGATATGGATTCTTCTCTTCTAAATGCTCCAAAAGCTCCTAGTATCTCCAAAACGTACATGGACCTGTAAAGACCTTAAAACATAGCCTAGACACCCATAATATATCCTAAAGAGAGCCTATAACATGGCCTAAAACTGGTAATAAATAGGCTATATCAACAGTCCTATGGAGCATGGAAAGAGAGCTTATGATGCTGATGACATAAGAATTTTCCATCGGGAAAAGAAAGATGAGTATCGCATCTACAGAGATGAGAATGGTAATGCACGAGCTATAGACGGTTGAGTCGTGAATGTGCAAGAAGCGGACATCAGAGCATTTCTAGAGAGAGCTACTATTTTTGAGCGGAGCTACATATATTTACCAGAACATGTAGCAAAGATCGCTATGTGC
Source organism: Moricandia arvensis (assembly GCA_905132765.1). NCBI lineage: Eukaryota > Viridiplantae > Streptophyta > Magnoliopsida > Brassicales > Brassicaceae > Moricandia > Moricandia arvensis. The sequence continues at coordinate 9,806 of CAJHQP010010921.1, forward strand.
ATGCAGAAACAAAAGACATACAGCAGAACAAAGATCGATGAGATTGTGCATGAGATCTACAAAGCTCAAGAGATGTCATTGGATGATTTCTACAAGAGGCTTGATGATGTCTACTATCCTATAAATGATTGCCTCAACGTTTTGACTACACACATGGATGAGATGAAACAAGATATGGACATTGTTCGAAGACAGCATGCGATTGTAGCAGACAGAGTGACATCGATCGATGATAGCATCAAGCCAACGATCGATACTGAGTACGACAGACAGAAGTCCGCAGCAGAAATATTAATGGAAGATAGGTTCGATGAGATTTCTTTTTATCAGAGCCTGATGAAGGAAGATATCTCTCAGAAATTGGAGGATATATCAGAGTCTATAGCTGCCAAACCCAGAATGCTTCAGCGCAGTATTCAGAATCTACAAGGAGAATGCATTCAGTGGAGGTGGCAAAAGAGATCATAAAGAATGATAAATCCAGAGGAGATGAGGAAATGAGACACTTCGTTGGTACATGGTTTCAGAAGAGCAAAGAAGACGTAGACACTTGTTTTCCAAGTGTTGATCCACCTTCATTGTAGTCAGAAAGTTCAAACGTCGAACTTAAGACTATAACCAAGCGTTGAGTGGGAGGCAACCCACTGTTTAGTAAGTTGTTATTTAGTTTTTACTTATATTATTATTTATTTCGGTTTGTACTTTGTTTTTACAGACTTTTTAAGTCTACCATCGATCGACACCATAGAGGCACCATCAGTCGACAATAGATCGTCACTATCGATCGACCACACGTGCTTACCGTTGATCGACACTCTCTTACAGAGACAAAGGTATAGAGTTTTCTACTTAAACTATTTACTTCTTATTTAATTTTTCCTAACCAATATGGGGCGGATTACACTGGGGACAGTGTAATTGAAGTCTTGGGGAGGTTCGCTATTTTTTCTGTCTTGGTGATACAAGAAGTGAATGAAGGTTTTCGAGCCTCCTCAAGGAGTCTGTCGATCTCTGGTGCAGCACTGGTGGCGTGGTGAATTTGATATGTCACCTCTTTCACTTCTGCGGATGTTTTTCCGATATAGTCGCGGAGATCGCGCAGCTCGTCGAGATTGTCGCCAACAGTTTTCCAAGTTTGTCGGCGTTTGCTTCGAGTAACTCGAGCCCGTTCTTCGGCTAACTTTTCCTGTTCCACCCAGAATATATTCTCTTATTATTCAGTCATAGGTATATCAAACAGAGAGTTCTCCCGAGTCATGCGGCTTCTTGTCATCCTTGGACGCACATCAGCGTCCTTGTCCGTAGGGTCAGACTGATCGCTGGGTTCCAAGTTGACCCCTTCGTCTTCATCAGCTCCTGGTTTTCGATCGAGAGGCTGAGGATATTCCACGGTCGGCCATTTCACGTCAGGATTTGCTTCATCTGGATTTTGATCAAACAAAACGTTATGTGTGTTGGTGGGCCTGTCGTGCGAAGTCGTAAAGTTGTGTCTTCTTCCGTGGATTCTAATAGTTCCACGCGAAGAACGCCCCTGGTTCTCTCCATTAGAGTTTCAATCTGTTTAGCAAGAGAACTCGTGAGCTTAACTTGTTCGTCCGACTTCTTTTCGAGAGTCGTTAATATCTTCTTAATCTTCTCGAACGCTGCACTGTTTGCATTTTCGTTAACCGCATAAACATTTGCTGCTGCAGTGTTTTCAACGTTGTCGTCGACGGATTTGCCATCGCGAGGTGGTTGATTTTCCCGAGCTTCTATGGCCATATTTGACCAAGTTTTTCATGGCTACAGGTTAGATTGATCCTTAACCCCTCCCTTCCTTCTAGCGCCAAACTGTGGGGAAAAAAATCATACTTTCGATTTCCTTAACCGAAGGAATGTTAAGAAACCCTATATTTCACTGACGTCCCGAATTTCTGCTGAGCCAAACAACAAGTGATCAAAGTCGCAAACATACAATGTAAAGTAAATCGATATAAGAACAGAGCAAACAAGATCATATTTTGAATATGCGTATAAGCGTCTACAACAGGTAAAAGCCTTGGCCGGAAGAGCTGTTGGCGAGTTCCCAAGTTCTAACAACCTAAGACCTTAAAACCTAATTGAATCGCAAATCGATAACAAGAAACAAAAATTTCCTAATATTTCTCTATGTTACTAAGACTTTTGCTGAGAATGTCTGTCTCTGCATCCCCTCTCCTTTGTCTCTCTTATACATCCATCCAAGGTCGATCGTCTTTCCTTTTCTGCCGCTGATTCTAGTCTATCGTTCTGGGGAAATCTTCCTTATCTTCTCGATCTTCAATGTTTATCTGGAAACCTACCATTTCTCTTCTTTTCCATTTATTTTCTGCGTACAGTAGGTAAACCATTATTGTAACTAGGCTCATTCTTGTCTGAATTCCTAAATGGGTCCTCTGTTGCGTTTTAGACCTTTTCAAGCAGTTTTATGACTTATGCGTTTTTACATTTTCCTTCGGAGAAATTGCTTTTCATACGATGTTAGTTTCCGTATCGTTGGTTCCGCGAAATTATAAAACCGTTTGTATAGTAGAGATAACAATATTGTTGAGTCACACATTATCTTTTTATACGATTGATTCAAAGTTCTTACGAGAAAACTTATCCTTGTAAGATTTCAACGGTTGTTCCAATTGAGACAAAATAAGAGATAATTCGGTCATGGCTCAAAAGAGAGAGTTGTGGAAACGAGAAGAGCGAAGGCCATGTGACGTCGCCCGATGGCAAAGAGAGGAGACGTCGTGGTCGCCAGATGGCGACGAGAGGAGAGAGTGGTCGCCTGAGGGGGACAAGAGATTGAGAGAGCAGTCACCCAAGGGAGACAAGAGAGAGAGAGAGAGTGAGTGGCGCCAAAGGGCGACGAGAGGGAGAGAGTGAGTTGTCGCCCGAGTGCGACAAGAGAGAGATAGAGTGGTCGGCTAAGGGTGACAAGAGAGAGAGAGAGAGAGAGAGAAAGAGAGAGAGGGAGAGAGAGAGAGAGAGAGAGAGAGAGAGAGAGAGAGAGAGAGAGAGAGAGAGAGACAGAGAGAGAGAGAGAGTGGTCACCCAAGGGCGGTGAGAGAGAGTGAGTGATCGCCCAAGGGCGACGAGAGAGATAAAGATTGAGTGGTCGCCCAAGGGGGACGAGAGATAGTCAATGAGTGGTCGCCCGAGGGCGACGAGAGAGAGTGAATGGTCTCCCAAGGGTGACGAGAGAGAGAGAGTGTGTGTGTGTGAGTGGTCACCCGAGGGCGATGAGAGAGAGAATGAGTGGTAGCCCAAGGGCGACAAGAGAGAGATAGAGAGAGTGGTCACCCAAAGACGATGAGAGAGAGTGATCTCCTGAGGGCGACGAGAGAGTGAGAGTGATCACCTGAGGGCCAAGAGAGATCACCAAGGGTGACGAGAGAGTGAGGCATGGTCTGGTCGCCATGAGTAACGACGCTTTGATTTGGTCTTGTTCCCTGACATGAGGGTTTTTATGTATTGTAATGCAAAATCTATCAAATTAACCCTACAAACTACTCTTGCCAAGAGAGGTTAAATTATAGTATTTAGGGATCGAATCTTCAAGGAGCGTGGGCACATAATAAACTCAATACAATCGCGATTAAGCTAAGTAAATAGATTAATAAGAAGTAAATAAACTATAGCAGATAATTGATTAATTGATAAGTATAAAAATAATAATAAATAGCTTGATCTTGGGTTTCAAGAAAGTGTATTATAGAGGATAGATTCTAAGGGTACTAATCATAGAACTCGATATCTAAAATAAAAGACGACCAGCTCTCGCTGCGAGTGTAATCTATTGAACTAAGTCCGATGTCTCAGCTCTTGCTTGTTGACACTGAGGACCGTCGATCGATGACAATGATCCTGCGTCGATCGATGGTCTCTTGAGTCAAGATTTATGACCTAATTCGATAAGTTCACTAAATTAACTAAATTAACTCTCGTGTGTTTCTAGCAACCTAGCTCAATAGGATTAATTATGGTAGTAGACCATTGTCTCGCTTGCGCCTAACAATCCCATGATCAGGGTTCTAGTTAGCTACTCTAGAACACAAACAATAAACACAATTATATTGATAGATCTAATGATCACCCTAGCTATTTTTTTGTTTGGCTAATCCATCAATACCATTAATAAACCTTAAACCTAGTAGATGGATCTACTTAAACATGATATTTGTCACAGAAATCCTAGATGAAATAGATATAGAATATAAATCAATAAAGAACCAAAGGAGTTCCAGGAGGACTCTAAATTAGTACCTTCCTTCTTTCCTAACCCTAGAACAATAGATAGAATAAAGATTTCTAAGCATAGTCGTCAACAATGGCTTAGAAAACATATAAATAGGGTTTTAGGTCATCCATGAGCATTTTGATTATTTTTGATGGCTTTTGGGCTTTAGTCGGCCATAAAACAAGTTATTCATGTCTTTTGGGATCACCTTCGATAAAAACCAAGGCTGTGCCGTCGATTGACACTCATTCATCTTCTCGACAGCTTCCTCTCGAGAGGCAGACAAACCACTCTCCAGTGAAAACAAGAATAACTTTGGTTGTAGTATCCTGATGGACCTCAAACCAGTGGCATTGGAAACGTAACTCAAAGATATATCTTCTGTCAAAAACTCATCTCAATATCACCTAGGGAAGGTCTCCATACTTAGATAACATCTGACTCATATGACGCTTCTGCGCAGTTCTGCAACTCTAAAACCTCTAGAATCACCAAAGTTCTCCAAAATGTACCTGAACCTGAAATACTCTAAAACATACTCCAAGCATATATAATTGACTCTAAATAGGGCTGATATCATGGCACAATAGTGGTAAATATCAGACCCTATCAACTCCCTTAGACTTAACCTTTTGCTTGTCCTCAAGCAAAAAAGACAGCCTATGAAAAAGGTTTGAAAAGTGAGGACTCACATAATATCTAAGTATAATTGTCACCCTACTTTGTTGCAACCACATCCTATCAAGTCAATCACAAAAAACTTTATATACCCTATCCTAGTATAGCAATCAAAACCATTTTACCAACAACTTAGCAAATACTAGTTTGACTCACCCCTCTACTGATTTTATTTCTTTTCATAAAATAAAAGTGCAGGCTTTACCCTAGGAGTATTGATCAAAGGACACATGGACTCTTACCCCTGCAATTATCTGAGTACACATGTAGTTTTCTCTGATCCCTTTCCTCTCTCTTTTCTCACTTCTCCCAGTTAATGTCTCCCTTCTTTGAGGGTATCATTTTATTTTTTCAATTGACTGAGATATTTGGACAGGCTTCCATGAATCAAGCCCTAATGGTTTTGCCACAAGATCCTGTTCACTTCTTTTTGACATTTATTTCTTTCTAGAATCATATGAATCAATCCTTAATGGTTGTAGCCACCAAATCATGTTTGATTCCTTTTTAATCTGAAGGGGAGAGAGATGGGAATCAGAAGCACACAGACTTTTACCTTCCAAACTTGCAGAAGGAATCCAATCCGATGTATACCGAGCCCCAAAGCAGCTGATAATGTCATGATTAGTGTTTCCAGTCAGCTTTGGTTCCTTAAAACTTTCTAAGCAAGTGTTATATAGCGGCAGTATGATCCACTTTGGCATCTCTAGTCATCTCTGCAAACAACCTTCTAAGAATAGTGCTAAAGTGTGGTTAGTCAATAATAAATCTTGATCATAGTCCCCTTCTTTACTCAAGAAAACTATTGAAAAAACTTATATATATATATAGTAAATAAGACTCAAAACAAAAAAAAAATCAAATAGCATCAGTGAACCTCCCCCAGACTTAAATCACATTGGCCCTAGTGTAATCCGTCCCGTATTGGGTTAGGAAAAAAAATCATACGTAAGAGCTTAAGAGAGAAACTCGATACCATACTCTGTAAAAGTGTCGATCGATGGCAGATGGATGGTGTTGACTGATGGTCATGATCCATAGCCGATTGATGTTTATTCTTCAGTGTCGATCGATGGTACACCTTGAAGTTTCTACTCTGTTTTTTTTAATTATACAAAATAAACCTCAAAATAGAACACAATGTCAGTAATACCTCCCCCAGACTTAAACAACACTATCACTAGTGTTATACTGTTTGAGATTGGTGAAGAAAATAAATCAAAAGGACCAAATATAACAAGGAAAAACGATATATCTGCATGCTAATGGTGATCGTCGATTGATAATGATCAAATGTCGGTCGATGCTCTGTGCAGACTATCTTCCTCGTTTTTTTTTTTTGGTTTTTTGAAAACCTGCAATAATAAAATAAAATCCGAAATTAGACAAATATAATCAAAACTAATTTAAAACTTAAAAATTAGTGGGTTGCCTCCCACTAAGCGCTTGTTTATAGTCTTTAGCTTGACGTTTTGGAGTTCTGATGAGATTGGGGGACTTACTCCAAAACAATTCCCAATGTCCAATGTCTTCAACTTCATCACCCTTTTTGTGAAAGCCTCCATAGACTCTTCTCCTTTGTCTATCATATCAGCAATAAGGAGTGCTCGAAGCATTGCAAATGGCTGTGAGAAGCATCTGCTGTGCACTCTGTATTTCTCGAAGTGTGTTGATCATCATCAAGCTTCATATCCAAGTCCTAATCCATATCTTCAAGCTTTCCTCTAGCTCTAAGAAGTCTTCCATACTGACTTTCCTACTCGAATCCAAATACCCAAATTGTTCTCTATCCTCTACCTCCAAAAGATCTCCCATGTGATTTCTCTATCTACATCTGGAGCATGATAACAAATTGATACATCGGTGCTCTCTAGTGTCGAGTCTGCAGTGTTCTGAACACAACTCGAACTTTCATGGATGTCAAGTGGTGTCGATTGATAACCGGGGTTTTGTGTTGATCAATGCTGAGGTCTTATGGTCGATCGACGTTGAGATCTTAGTGTCGATTGATGTTGATATCTCAGTATCGATCGATGCTATCATAGAATGTCGTTCGACACTGCGGACGAATCACTAGCATCGGCTTTCTTCAGCTCTACTCGGCTCAGATCCATGATCCTTAA
>CAJHQP010010922.1:0-16854 GCA_905132765.1 Moricandia arvensis
GTCACATGGCCTTATTACAACTCAGCATAGCATAGACATTAACAGTAGCTTCCACTAAATAGCATAAGAAAATTCTTTAGTGCGTGATAATATTATGAGACAATTAGTGGGCTGATTATGTTTGATAATCTTTCGATTGTATAAACCACACTTGTTAAGTTGATACTTGTAATGCTTGTTGGATTGCTTAACCTTAATTATATACACACGCTTATAAACAAAGTAGTCAGCTAAACAAACCAAAAGATTAGTGGGTTAGACCAAGTACGAAATAACGATCAATCACTAATTATCCTAATATTGATTATTCCGGTAAGCCATGTATATTATATATTGCAGATGTCACGTGACGAAGGGTACCATTGACACCATTGGTCCAAGAAAAATAAATTGTTTGAACGAAAAGCTAAGAACAAATGGGACATAGCCATGACTGTAAGCAGAAAAGAAATCAACAAAGACCTTCATCCTTAAATATGCTTTTCAAGCAACACTAGTTACACTACACACTATCTGGAGGGAACGAAATTCTCGTCGACATATTGAGAAGCCACAACATGAAAACAGTTTCATAAAGTTTGTGGATAAGACTATTCGAATCAGATTACTATCAGTGCAAGGGCTTGGCCAAAGATACTTGGATGAAGCGTTAGTTTTTGGTTTGGGACGCGTGACTAGATATGAAGATAATTTGGTCACATTGATTGTTTTAGATTCTTTATTTGATTACTATAAAAATCAAAAATAGAAGTTTTGATGTAAAACCGTTTTTTGCTTTGAATAAATTTTACATTCATTCAAAAAAAAAAGTAACGTCGTCGCGTCCACGGTTAATAGACCATCCACTTTTGTTCGCTCAATTTGTGGGTTTCTTTCAACGAACGACGCATTAATTTTTTGGAGGTTTAACATCATTGTTTACTGACCAGACAATCACCACATTGATTTTTTTTCATGTTTTGGTCTTAGTCACATAGTATCGTGAATCACTTTTCGATAGGTCACCCATCATTTCAATACTCTAGCATAAACACGCTTAACCCTGGAGTTCTAAACGGATGTATGACAAGATAACTGCATTTTGGTGATATAAGTAGATATATCAATTCTATTAACCCATTGCACATATACTAGAAATTAAGATGTTACAATTCACCTCCGTTCACATAGCGCAAACCCCTATTGCGCACCACGACATGTCTTCCTATCGGGCCATAACCGAAATGACTAACCAGCTCTGGTACCACTTGTAACGCTCCGACCACCAATGGTTAATGGACTTCTCACACCCACTCTCTCGGCCCGTGAGCTATTTTCCGTACACGGGCAATGCGTTATTTTTTTTCAAGGCTTAAAATCTTGATTACTGTCCATGCGATCACCATATGACATTTTCCCGTGCCTTGGCCTCACTCACCTCGCAAATCATTTCCCGATAGATCATCTATCCTTCCAATATTCCGACGTAAGCACGCTTAACTCTGGAAATCTAAATGGATGTGTACCCGAAAAAGTAATCGCTCTTTAATAATATAAGTAGTAAAATCAGTTCTTTTTAAACATTTTCATATATACTAAAAATTGAGATGATATAAAAGCATTGAAATAAAAATAAATGGAAAATTAGTCCCAAAAAACAAAACAAAAAAAAAGCAAAAAATAATAAATGTCACTTTGCTCTCTTTTTTTAATCATACTTCCACCACTCTTCCTGTCTACGAGTTAGAGTAGGGATGATCAAAGTTAACCCCCAGTGTAATTTGATCTCTCCAACAAAATGAAATATATCTAAAAAAGAAAACATTTTTAATGTTACTATTTCAAAACAAATAAAATAAAAGAATATACAACTTCAATCTCACTGTGATAAGGTATCATTAGCATCAAATTTAAAATGGTTTGTTTTGAAATATTTCTTCTTAAAGAAACACTTTGTTTGAACGAATTAGAAAGCGAGGAGCCTTTTTACTGCTCTCCAGCTTCATTTGTATTCGGCGCCAAACACACACTCTATCTTCTGCACACATCCATAAACAAGTTCATACTCCCTCCATTTTCTAGTTAGATGATGTTTTGAATTATTGCACAAATATTAATAAATTTATATTTATCTAAAAATTAATTTTAAATATATAATTTTAAAATCATTCAACTAATTATAAAAAGACTGCAAAAATTTATTGGTTAAAATCTCAAAACATACCTTTAAATCTTAAAACATCATTTATTTTAAAACAACATAGAACTTCTAATAAAAGAAACGGGGGAGTATTATTTAACTTCATCAAATGCATAAGTTTGTGTTATACTGTTAGAGCAATATTTTTAATTGTCTATATTCTATTTTGTTATACTATAGTCTTAAGAATATTCTATTTTGTTATTGTGAAAGTCTCTTGAAAATCATAATCCTTTCAATTCCCACTCTTCTTCGCAGCTTTCTGATACTCTTTTAATTACAACAACTTACGCATAACAGAACTAATTAAATTTGTTAAGTAAATTAATTGAGTAATTTAATGTTCTCTTGCAATTAAACCGAAGGCAAATGAATTTTTCTTGACTATTATCTACTTGTGGTAATACTCCGAGAGTGAGCTAATTATGTCGTTTGAGAATTCCATCATGATCGATTATACTAGTATAATAGTATTAGAAACTAGGTTTGAAAGTGAGAAACCCAAGGGGAATGTGGGGGTAATAAGAAAACAAAACAGAAGAGTTAAATGCGCATGCAAGCATGCAGACTCAAATTCACGTTGGTTCCAAGAAGTAATTATTTGTTTATAATCTCTAAACCCACAACATATAAACCTAATAGGGCAGAGCTTGCACTGAGAGTTTTGGGATTGCACTTTCTTCTAATTAATTTAGTTATTTCTCACACGCTTAATACAACCATAAATATATATATGTCTCATACTACTAATTTTCACATGCTCTTTTTTGTACATATATGTAGAAGATCACTATACAAAAATATGAAAATGGCCATGACCCATGAGTTAGATACTCATTTTTCACATGGAGAGATATATACTATATAGGTAAAGCTATATCGAGCTTGTAACAGGGGCGGATCTACAGCCAAGGTAGGTGGGGCACGTGCCCCATACTTTATTATAATTTTTTAATTAATTGAAGTTTTATTAATTTATTTGTTGGGTTTCATACCGTTCGTTCCCCATGCAATGTTAAAAAAAATATGCTGGTTGATGTTTTTCTTGATTTATTTTTTGAATTGCGTATATATATATAGTAGTTTATGATTATGGTTTTGATGTTCTCTGCACTTTCCTTCTTCATTTTAAGTTATTTTGTTTCTTGACAAAAAAAGATCCTTTTGTTTACTTTTTATTTTCCACATACGTTTAATTTTTGCTCAAGAATATCTCACTTTCGTTTCTACTCTTTTGTAACGTAGTTATTGTGTTCTAATTTTTTTATGACTGATTATAATTTGTGTTATACATTTGTAGTTTTATTAAAATAACTTCATACAATACTTTTAGTTTTTTTATATAACAGAATTCCACAACCAAATTAAAAATTAGACTTAGAAAATATTTAAAAATTGAATTCTTGAATGACAATGAACAATATTACTAATAAACAGACTAACAAATAATTTTTCAAAATAAAAATAAAATAATACCTAATTATTATGTGTTTGCAGTCCAAATATTTTGTGCTTATGTTCAAAACAACCACTGTTCCATAACCAAATTATAAAATATATTACATAACTAGTAGTTTCAATATTTTGTTATGTAAAAAAAAATTATTTGTGCCGCATACCAAATTATTTTCTGGATCCGCCCCTGGCTTGTAACATACTTTACAAAAACATTATACGAAATAAAAAGGTAGGGAAACATGTAAATAACTAAACAAGTGAATGTTTGTTAGTTTACCCCAAAAAAGTGAAAGCTTGTTAATATGCTTAGAACAAGCTAGAATAAGGAGATTGACTACATAGGAAGGGTGAACGATGTTGGATAATTCCAAGCTTGTGGAAACTTAACATATTATTAGATGTTTAATATGTTAAGAGATAAACACAAAAAAGAAATCTAGAATAGGAAAAGGAAGTTTTCTATTAGATTAGGTTTGTGTTTTCCATATCCCACATGTTAAAGGGAATGTCATTCACTATAAATATAGACCTTATGGAGAGGTGTTCCATAAGAGATCTATGAGAAACATTGTGAACTTTAGTTTTGAGGAGTTTCTAAAGCAATAAGAGAGTTGTTCTTATTATTCTTTGTTTTAAGAGATCCTTCAAACGAGACTACATTGATAATAAAAGCCATTACTCAATCACTTTTTGTTCTTATATTCATCAATGGCACATTGCTCCATAACCCAGACATCATCATCATCTCCAATTATGCATATTATGAATGTGTGTGCATATGTTACATGTTCTTGTATCGATCTCTTGCTCTACTAATCACTACTATGATCACACTTTCATTTATAAATTAGTGTTAAATTAAATTAAGTTTGAACTTTGAACCTATCTTACATGTCCAGATATACGCTGACAATGAATAGTTTCGAAATTGAAAATTTTGTTGTGTTTCTTGTAAAAGGAAATCAAAAAGTGAAGTAGCTTTATATCTAAATCAGTTTCTTTGATAAAAAAAAAGATGTTTTCTTTGTCACCTCCCATTAACTTCTCGCACTAAATTTTTTAATATCATTGTGTAACATTATATAACTAAGATAAGATCTGCGTCTATGAAATATTTATTAAAAATTTATATTTTTATACTGTAAAATCTGATTATTTTTACAGATATTTACGGATCTGATTTGGTTTGGTTCGGGTTGATTCTTATGTACTTTAATTCTTTCAAAAAAATTTAAAAGCGATTATTGCTATGATATATAGTTATGAAACTATGTGACAAATGTTCTATATTAGTCTCACATAAAATTATTTATTCATATGATCTTATATTCATTGTATCTTAATATAAAAAAAAATAAACCTTAATCATAAATATTAATGTGAGATTTTTAACAATTTTAGTAATTTACACTCGTTTTGAAAAATTCAAAAATACAACATATACAAAAAATCTAGATTTTTATTATATGATTAATGTAATTATGTAATTTGTTTTAATAATAAAGAAATAAACAAAAATGATAAAAAATACATATTGTTATCAAATCTTTATTATTTAAAATCATTAATTACTATATATATTTTAACCACATTAGGAAATTTCGTAGGTTTTATTTAAGGAAAGTCTGAGAAACAATAAAAATATGTGACCAACTATAGCCTACAAATATTATTTTGCTAGAGAGTATAATTTTAGACTATTATTGTTGCTATGATATAATTTTTAGGATAAGACATGCGCCTTGCGCATGGTGAAATATTTATTAAAAATTTATATTTTTATACTGTAAAATCTGATTATTTTTGCAGATCTTTAGGGATCTAATTTGGTTTGGTTCGGATCGAATCTTTACGGGTCGGGTTCGGGTTGATTCTTATGTGCATTATTTTTTTCAAAAAATTTAAGCGATTGTTGCTATGATATATAGTTATGAAACTATGTGACAAACGTTATATATTAGTCTCACATAAAATTATTTCTTCATATGATCTTATATTCATTGTATCTTAATATAAAAAAATTTAAAACTTAATCATAAATATTAATGTGAGATTTTTAACAATTTTAGTAATTTACACTCGTTTTGAAAAATTCAAAATACAACATATACAAAAAATCTAGATTTTTATTATATGATTAATGTAATTATGTAATTTGTTTTAATAATAAAGAAATAAAAAAAAATGATAAAAAAATACATATTGTTATCAAATCTTTATTATTTAAAATCATTAATTACTATATATATTTAACCACATTAGGAAATTCCGTAGGTTTTATTTAAGGAAAATCTGAGAAACAATAAAAATATGCGATCAACTATAGCCTACAAATATTATTTTGCTAGAGAGTATAATTTTTAGACTATAGTTTATATAAAGTGCTCTAGAATTCTTTGAAATAGGATTTGGAAGGCATACACAAGTACCACATAGGATTGAGTTATTTTTAATTAGTACAAACTTGAGGTTACATCTTTTTAAAAATACTCAATTAATATATAGGGGATAATCAGAGGAATATTTCATTTTCAAGTATATGTGGTTTTTGATTGAAATATTCATAATTGTTTAAGGGGGTTATTGGTAAGTGAATTCTCATCAACTTCAAAAATTTTGAGATCCCATTGTTATTGGTTAAAAATTTTCAAAATCCATTCAAAATTTTTATTATTCAAAAAATTTTGTTATTCAAAATTTTTAGTTATTATTGATTCTCAAATCTATCTTATTAAAGTAGAAGTACTTTAGGATTTTGTTTGGAAACATGGATAGTGAGGATTGTTTGGATACATGGATAGCAGTATTAAAAATAATTTCTTTTATTTACAAATTTAGTCTTTACATTTACAATAAATCTATCTTATTAAAACTGTAGTACCCATAAAACTCCACCCTTATTTTTCTTCTTATTTACCATTCTGTGCCATTGAATAATTTAAAAGAAATTTTATTTACGGACTCACTTAATAATTTTTTATCTAACCGAATAAATTCAAAAACAAGCATAATATTAACAAGATAGATCCAAAAATCTAGCCTTTACGTTAACAATATGTTTTATTTCCAAATTACAACCCACAAAATAAAAGAAAATCCATCAATCAATTGAAACTAAAATCTAGAGGTTTTCATATATGAACAAAACGTAATAAATTGCTAAAATTGAGATATTCACTTATTCTTATATTTTAAATCATATATTTTCTGTGTTAGACAACCATATTAATTTGTTAGTTATACATTTTTTCTTATTTCAACAAAAATCTAAAATAAAAAAATAGTATTTATATGAAATAATTGAATATTACATAAATTTTATTTTCTAATAGATCAAACAATAATAAAATATGAAAAATTTCAAACATATAAAACACATATAAAACCAAACACAATTATATATGTTATATATTACAATTTACTATAACACTCATGCGGGTGTTACTCATGGTCATCTAAATACCATCGACTACAATTCGATATTTATGAATGTTGGGGTTCAAAATGGTTTTACATGAATATACGGACGGTGTCGAGTAGAATCATTCAAGGTCCAGGTAAGTTTGTAGGAACCTAAAAATATTTAAAACTGTTGGTTTACAAATATTATTAAATAATTTTAAAAATAAAAATCAAAATCAAAATCAAAACCCGCGCTTACAAAGCGCGGTCAAATCTAGTTCTAATTAAATCTAGTGCTACTAGGAGATGAATTCTTTCATTTTACTCATAAGACTCAACTTTTAAAATATTATGTAGTCAAGAGATTTTTAAAATCCATGCGATTAGAAACTAAAAAACAAAATAATTATTCTTATTAAACATTTATTGCACTTTCAATCAAAATTATGTGTTCATTAAATTATATATATATTTAAATTTTGAATATATGCTTATATTTGTATTATTTTATAATTAATTTATAAAAACTAAAATAATATATGAATTACTAAAAAAATAATATTAATTTATCATATTAGCATAATTTTGTATGTATCATTATTATTTTCTTTTTAATTAAAACATGTTTTGAAAAACAAAATCATACTATATGTAGATTAGCCTGATTATATATTTACCTACAAAAAGAATGATAGAAAAAAGATAAAACCAATCATAAAATCTATACCAATCGAAAAAGTTATGATCAAATTTTTTAAGTTGTATATATTTTCACAATCTAAATAATTTTAAAATCTATCAACTTTTAAAATTCACAAACTCGATATAAATCCATCTCCTAGTAGCCTCCTCACATATGGTTGTCAAAATACATATTTGTATTGGATTTTTCGTAAAACTGAGAAATCCAAAATTTAATACTAATAATCTATACTATTAAAACAAAATCTCTACTAAGATATATCTTTATTCCTATATTTATGTAACACATTAATTATTTTTGACCAAATAATTAATATTTAATTGCTGCAAAATCTATAATATATAAATAATTCCTAAAGATTTTGTTACGAATCAAAAGAATCTTATACTATTATAGATTGTGTTTTTAAATAGGTAGAATATTTCTATTAATATATGACAATAATTTTATAATATTTTATTATATTATTAAAAAATTATGCTTGATGTTTTTACGGTTAAATTTTTTTCAGTTATTCTATGAGACATATAAAATAATTATCCAATACAAAATAAATGTTTGATCATTTCTATATAACATATTGAAATAAGCATTAACAATGTGAGACGAATTAAAAAGATTAATTGTATTTTATTTCAATTTTAAATATTTTAAAATAAAACCCGCTATACTGTTTTAAATGGCATATAATTATATTTATATGAATATACAATTATTAACATATTGGATTTTATATCAGTTATCTGTTGGTTCAACCGGTTAGTTTCAGAATTTAGTTTTTTGTTTTATCAAGTTTTTAAATAATGATAGTTTTTAAAATATAAATTGAATTACAAATCGGATCATCAATTTATCAATTCGACTGCAGGTTTGAGTCTGGTTTAAAATCAATGATTTAAATAATTTTTTAAATAGAAATAAATTTTACAAACTTGAAAAACATTTGTAATATTGTTAAAGAAAATTTTCATCACAAAATATTTTGCGCTAAATCTAGTAGATTATATCCAGTGGGGTTGATCTTAATAACCTGGTGAGATTAATAACCGGGAGGTTGCGACGAGCGTGCTTAATTCTCTCACGTGTGAAATTAATTGTCGAAGATTACGTCAAATAACTTTCTTTTTGAATATTTTGTACGTCAAAAAACTTAAACCTTATTAAATAAGGCATGACGAGCAAAACGCACTCTTTCTACTATAACAATCTTTTGTTTACCTCTCTCTCCTCTCTCTCGTTTATGTTCATTAGGAAGCTTGAGCTCTCACCTCTCATCGTAATCAATGGAGGTTAACACTGAAACAATAATACAAAAGTCAAAGTTTGGGAGAATATGTGTGTTCTGTGGAAGCAGCCAAGGCAACAAAAGTAGTTACCAAGATGCTGCTGTTGATCTTGGCAACGAACTGGTACTACATACGTATCTCAATGTTCTGGTTTTATGTTCATCTTTTATGATTTGGTTTGTTTCTCTGCTTAGCTCGGTTTTGTTTGCTTTTGCAGGTTTCAAGAAACATTGATCTAGTCTATGGAGGTGGAAGCATAGGTTTGATGGGTTTGGTTTCACAAGCTGTTCATGATGGTGGTCGTCATGTTATTGGGTAAAGTCTTCATCTAATCACACTTATAATCAGAGGAATACATTTAATATATACTAACAAATCTCTCTCTCTTTTTTTCTCATCTTTGTTGTCATTTTACTGCAGAGTTATTCCCAAGACACTCATGCCTAGAGAGGTATTGTTGCTATAAGCCCTGAGAACAAATATATGAGTTTTTTAGTTAGCTATTGATTCCTCTTTGTTAATTGTTGTTAAAAAATCCCTAAACCAAACCCTTCATATTAAACACTAGTTTTAAAAGGTGGGGTGCTTAATAACTAAGTCTTGGAAGGAAATTTAAAATAAAGCCAGTTTGCTTAATGGTCATCATTGCTTCTGGTCATAGAACAGTCTAAAGCTGCTTTTATTTTCTAATTTTATTTAAGTTTCAAGATTATTAGTTAAATGGTTTCTCTTTTTTTTTTGGCAGCTAACCGGTGAAACAGTGGGAGAAGTAAGAGCAGTTGCAGATATGCATCAAAGAAAAGCAGAGATGGCTAGACACTCTGATGCTTTTATTGCCTTACCAGGTTAGTACTTGTTCAAAGTCCCATCAGTTTTTTTTTTTATCTTTGTTTTCTCTCTGTAATGTCTGCTACAAGTTCAGTTCTCCAAACAAGTAATGATTATGTGAGATAAAACTTGTCAAAGTCTAGTGACAGCCTTGTTTAAGGATCTAATGAGCATCTTTCTAGGCTTTGTAACTTCTTAATTGTTGAAGACCAATTAAAAAGGAAGAATAATGCATGATTAAGACACAATGAAAAGGATGTAACTCTTTGACTAATTTTGCCAAAGATGTGGGAAGAGATAAGGTTGGGTACGAATCAAATACTACCATAATTTTCAATATTGTGTTTTTTTGTATTTCAAGAATATCTGATTTTATGATTTGTTTTATTTCAGAAAATACAGATATTCGATTTTCTGGATATCTAAAAAATTAACAAATATTTCATTTTATTCAATACAAGTAAATCTAAAAAAATATGCAAGTTTTTTTTTAAAATTTTTACACAATATAAAATAAAAATATGAAACTATATGTTTCATAAATTTTAAAATTAATAAATTTTTCTTTTATTTTTCAAGAAAAATTGTAGTTTTCTAAGAAGATTTTATATTATTTCTTAATTTAATATTTTATATGTATTTTTTTTACAAAAACTATATGTTAAAATAAAAAACATATGAGATTATACATTTAAAACTATATATTTAATTATAGATATACATTTATTTGCATAATGGACGGAGCAGAGCGAATATTCATCTCTAATTTTTAAAATATTTATGATTTGATTCGTGTTTAACGAATGTTAAATTTTTAGTATTTGATTTGATTCGAAGACTTACAAATATCTGGATTTTTTAAATTGAAATGAATAGCAAATCAAATCAAATTTAAGGATAAATGTCCAAGAGATATTGGGCAAGTTGTAGTGTGAAAGCTATTCTTGTATGTTTAAAATATTAAAAAAAAATTGTTATGATTTTCTGGTTTCTATATGGTCAAATTTTTAAAAATATAAAGATGCCTTGACCCTATCCATGCGTCCCCATCTCACACTGAAAGTTAGAGCAAACTCTTCTCTTTGCTCTGTTTCTTTTTCATTGCCCTCTTACTTGGCAGGTACTTACTCTACATAGCTTGTAATGTAGTTGACCAATTTTATTACCTGTTTCATGTATAAAGACAAAACTGAAACAGTAGTAGAAACAAAGCAAGTTTTGCCCATATAGGAAGGTCGTGTTCTTCAATTGATCATGTCTATATCTAATCAGAGTTAGAAGACAGTGTTTGGCTGTCTGCAGATGAAGCATACTTTAATTGACAATAATGATAAAATTATAATATCTTTCTCTTCTTTTGAAACTGCAGGTGGATATGGAACACTTGAAGAACTGTTGGAGGTCATAACATGGGCTCAACTTGGGATACATGACAAACCGGTAATGACCCATCACTATGATCCTCATAAGATACAAGCTTTAGCGGATACTTTCAGAACCAAAAGTCAGCAAAAGCAAATCTTAACTGTTTTGATGCAGGTGGGTCTGCTTAATGTTGATGGATACTACAACTCTTTGCTCTCTTTCATTGATAAAGCTGTTGAAGAAGGATTCATCAGTCCTAACGCACGCCAGATCATAATCTCTGCACCTACTGCTAAGGAGCTTGTAAATAAACTTGAGGTAACTTTTGTCAACTGGCATTTTGATGCATTCAAAAGAAAGAAACTGGTTGGTCTCTGAATCTTTTCAAACGGAAAGACATAAACTATGTTGGTGTTGTCTGTTTTGCAGGAATATTCGCCTTGCCATGAAAGTGTTGCATCTAAGCTTTGCTGGGAGATTGAGCGGATTGGCTATTCTGAAGACTGATACTAATCAGGATCTAGATATAACACTATTGAATGTCACAAGATTTCAAGATAGATCTTACCTAAGTAAGGAAGCAGACTTTTGAGACCTTAGAAACTTCTGATTATGACGGTAAACTAAAATTTCCACTGAAGAAGGAAATTATTTTGTGTAAATCTACAACTTTTACCCTGAAATGTTTATGTTAACTTAGCCAATGACATGATTTTGGCTTTTCATCTCTTATAACTGATGTAAAGCTTTATATGCAAACAAAAAAGAATCAAAATCTGATCATATTAAAAGAGATTCTTTTGTTGTCTATACAACATCTGACTTAAGTACCAAAATAAACTCACACAAGTAGTTTCACTCTCGGTTACAAGACTAAAATTCACAGTAATGACTTACTCTAATCTCTATGCTCTCTGCACTTACACAATCAAAACTACCTGGTTAGAGATTAGACTGATTCATCATCTTCGTCAGTTTCACCAAGACCATAACAGAACTCCGAAGAGCTAGATGAGTTCTCAGTCTCTAACCCCTTAAGCTTCTGCACTGCATCTTGTACATTAAAGATTAGAGCATCTTTAGCTGCTCTCACCGAATCATTCTTCTGATTATCAATAGGTCTTATGTTCTCTTTCCGGACCAGTCTAGTAGACTCAGCTTTTCTCTTAGCTTCCCTCACATGCAGATGATGAATGTACTTCTCATGCAATGCCTTGTTCTTTACCTGTTTCAGCATTGGAGGGCTAACGAGACTTGTTTGATCTTTACTTGCGCCAGGCATTATTGGACTTTCAACGATTCTTAGAAGACTTTGCCCTTTCTTCGTTGGACTTGAGAGAAAGTTGCTTGTGGTACAAGGCTCAAAACTGAGAAGAGATCAAAACCAAGACCTTGATCCAATATGATTCTGCTTCTCAAGTAAATGTCTGATCGCTTTCCTTGAGAGATTGCCTTTTCTCTGCCGTATCTTAGTCTTTGTTGGTGAAATGGGTTTCAGTAGCTTACTTGCAGACAGCGAAAACTGCGGGATTGGTGATATGTTTGTCTTCTTCATGGCTCTTGATCGAGGCTGAGGTTGACGAGGAGTGATGAGATCTGAGTTCACTCTATCGAAACACTCCTGAGCAGATTTTCCAGGTACCATCTTAGAAACCTTTTTACAGAAGTGTGGACTTGACTTCACTAACAAATAAGCTACCTGTAAAGCTAACTCCAGCTCCTCTGTCCATCCTCTCTCATTCTTTGTCTTCAATCCTTCTTCATTCTCTATTCTCTTCCCTTCATCAGCTTTTGGCGCATCGTTTTCCTTTGCAATTCTCATCCTTTTACCCTCACTAAGGCAGAGACTAACTTCTTCTTCTTCTTCATCATCATCGCAATCTCTAAGTATCTGCTTAGTCTTTGGACATGGACGACTTGTAGATCTAACACCATTTCCTTTCCCCTCAGTAAGACGAACACTTACTTCTTCTTCATCATCACAATCTCTAAACATCTGCTTAGTATTTGGACGAGGACGACTTCTACTTATGTCCTTAGATCTCACGCCATTTCCTTTCCCCTCATTAAGGCAGAGACTAACTTCTTCTTCATCATCATCATCACAATCTATAAACATCTGCTTAGTCTTCGGACGTGGACGACTTCTACTAATCTCCCTAGATCTCACACCATCTCCTCCACACGATTTGGTACTACATCTAGTCAAAACACTGTTACCTGACTGAAGATGATACAGAGACCTTCCTCCTCCACTGGAGAACCTAGGAGACCGTCTCAGAGTAAAAGAGCATGAAGGGGTAGATGTAGGCTTCGTGGAACAAAAAGGTGGAGACTTTTCTTTGCCCGCATAGAAAAACCCTCTTTTTGAAACCCTAAGAGACCGCCTCAGCGATCCTGGGGATTTTTGGGCTTCTGGGCCGAGTTCCCGGCGGATTTTCCTCGGTGGTTCCGAGCTAAAGCCCAGATCTTTCGCGGGTTTCCCTTGACCACGCTGAGAGATAAGCCTCGCCGATCGGCGAAGAACAGATGTAGCGGGTTGCGGCAAGACGACGGGAGATTTATTCCTCGACATTTTCAACGGTTAGAGAAGGGAGAAGTAGCAGAGCAGCGATAGTCGAAGATCCGTAAAACCCTAGAACGCCTGGACTCCGATGTGCGTCTCGCCCTCGCTCCTAGTCGTCGAGATTCAAAATAAAATCTTGTCTCTTGATTGTTTTCAATTTCATTATAGTGAGTAGTGACACTGTTTTGGTCTAGCTATCTTTTTTATTCGAAACCTCTGATGGAATCCATGGTTTTGAATAAAGTTACAAAGCCCATATGTAATTGGACTGGACCTAACTGTTTCGTGGAGTATCATGACAAAATTTAAACCACAAACTTATTTGACTGACCGATTATAGAACCATAGTTCAGTTTCAAGTTCAACAATTAAGAGCATTTACAATATGTTACTCTATTTCTTCTTTTAAAATTGAGTAATTTTAAAATAGAATTAAGTTTTACTATATTTCTACTTCATTTTACGATAAAAAAAATAGTAAATAAAAAATATTTTATTTTTGACATATATAATATATATATAATTTTGTTTTGAATGAATGAAAAATAAAAGAAAGTTAAAGAATAATTTTCCAGTATAGAGTGAAAACAAAATGAATTAGAAATGTCCTTTAAAAACAATGAATTGAACTTGTAGGCTACAAATAGGAAACTAAATAATTTTATTTTCGAAATGTACTCATAAAATGTATTTTCTTGCAAATGTTGAAACATATGTGGCTACCATGGTATTCCTTAGCTAGTTGTAATAAACAAACAAAAAAAATTACATCTCAAGGATACATTTTCAGTTTCTAATTTCACAAAAGAACACATCTTGCTTGAAACACACATTTACTGTGTTGATTGTCTATTTTGCCCTTTAAACAAAACTCTCTTTTGTTAGTCACTTTTTTCTATTCTAACTAGATTTTCTTCAAAACACAAATCAATTTTTCCCAAATCATAAACTTTTCCAGATATTCATAAACCTACCTAACGATAACATCGATCTAAGAAGAGGAAGAAGAAAGAAATCAAAACCCTACAAAACCAGATTCCGACAAAAAAGAACGAATCTGGAAGAAGTAAAAGACAATAGCTTGGTTACAGAACGAAGACGATGATTGCTTATCGCTTGGTTTCCTGATAAAGATATCTACTTTTCGATGGATATGGACGCGACGGCTATATTGATGGAGATGGACGCTGATGAAGCTCTACGCCGGACGGGGACCTCTGTCATCGATGCTGCGGCTTCAGTGGCGCGGAAGAGAAGCGATTTGGGAGGAAAGAGAAGCACCATCGTCTTCGACTGTGCTCTCCTGAAATACTTATTGGATGGTGATAGTGGATAAACTTTCACAGGGGTTTCTTCCAAATATAATATTGGCAGGTTACTATGTTGAGATTCTTGCTAAAGTGTTGGGCAAATGTTTTTTTTTTCTCATGCTTTGTTTTTTTCTTTTTTTGAGTTTTCTGCTCACTTTCATGTTGTTTGCAGCGGAAAAGATGCGCAGATGAGTATATATGATACTTCATTTGCCCATTTGGGTTTGGTTGTTCATGTCCACGTAGATGCTTCACATCAACTTGCTTGTTAGTACAATACGTTAGTTCAGTGTCATTTCACAGCAGAGAGAAACTTCAGATTTTGTTTCTATGATGAAGTCAATTTAAGTGTTTTAATTTAGGGGTAGTGAAACAGACATATGTGTTTCGTTGTTTGATCATGGGGCAGTGAAACATTGGATACAAGCAGGAGTGGGATTGTTACTAAAGCACAAATGGTTGATCATTGTGTTCAATTGTTATCCAAGGTTTTGTGGAAGTGAGTTTCTTGACGGGTTCATATCTTCTTGATGGGTGATATCTCTGGTGGAAACATAGCCACAGATGTAGCGGTAAAAACCGTTGAGTCATGGACTTATTTATTGGGGAACTTATTGCTTAACCCTATGTTTGGAAGGACAGAGAGAACAAGTATGAGACATGTTGGATGGGAAGTATTTTGTGACTGTGAGAGACCGCAACCGGTACTAGAAAGGAAGCTTTGAGTTTTTGTATTGTCCACAAAATGTTGTATATAAAATTTGTAGAATTGATACCCCATCCACAATATTTGTATGATTAATCTATAATTTTTTTGTTCGAATTAGAAGCAAGTGGAAACATATGAGTGAAAAAAAATCTTTCCACCATACGTCATTCATGTCCACATCTTTTATGTTCACCAGTGTTTGTATATTCTCTACATTTTTCCATCTACATTTAACGTGGAGATCTAGACTTACAACTAGTAAATGATCTAATTTAGTTATCTAAACAGAAATTACTTTACAAATTGTTATCCAACCCAATTAATCTAACTAGTTTCTTCAGTATTTAGAGGGCAAAAACGTCCATAATGTACCTTGAAAGTAGCGAAAGTGTCCTTCATGTACAATGTGTCTTATGATGCATAAAAAAGACAAAAAGTATTTTATATTGTAAGTCACTCAAAAAAAACTCTTAGTTACACTTCATGTGACTATTGCCTCAACAACCCTTCTTAAAGAAATTAAAAAAATCCTCCAAAGTACATTGTCAAACTAAAAAAAGTTAATTTGTAAGATAGCCATATTGGAAAGAAAATTAAGGAAGTAATCATACCTTGGAAATTGTGAACATTTGAGATATACTTAGATATTTCTCTCCTTACTGCGCGTGGGTATGTTTAACCAATACTCAAATACTATTCTATTTGTCGTGTATCAAGTAGAATAGAACTATATATAGAGAGAGGAAAGGGAGGGAGCGAGAGGGAAAAGGAGAGGGGAGAGAGAGAGAGAGAGAGAGAGAGAGAGAGAGAGAGAGAGAGAGAGAGAGAGAGAGAGAGAGAGAGAGAGAAGGAGTGAGATTGTATATAACATTTATATTCTATGTTTCTAAATAAAATAGAACAAAACAAAATTATATCTCATTTGAAAAAAAATTTAGTTTATACTATCTAAATGTGTAAGATAATATAGATTTAAAATCAAGTATATGCAATATTATATAAAATCTGATAAAATATATGTTTGTTTTAAAAATTTCAAATCATGTTA
>CAJHQP010010923.1:0-16853 GCA_905132765.1 Moricandia arvensis
AGCAAGAGGCTACACTCAAGTATATGTGAGGACTATCTTGAATACCTTTGCTCCAGTGGCACAGCTGTCACACCATAAGATTATTTGCTCTCTCTTGCTGTGAATTGAATGGGACTCTTGCGCGAATGGTATGTCAAGAATGCATTCTTACAACGAGACTAGAGATGAAGTATACATGCGCCTCACCAGGATGGAAAACATGGTAAACGGTAGTAGTGAGCTGAGGAAGCAATCTATGTCTGAGCAACTCCAAGGCTGGTATCAGCAAACTGAGCACAACCCTTAATGAAGAGGTTTGTGAAATCTGAGCTGATCACACTTGTTACTCTCACCAGTCAGAGATCATTGTAGATTTCTCATCTATGTGATGATATCATGCATCACAGGCAGTGATCAAGAGGATCAGCTCCACCAAGCATTCCTCAACGCAACATTTGATTATCAGGATTGGAGGCTACAAATTTCTCTGGATGAATGGTAGATCAAGGAGGACTGTGTTCTGTTCCCAAAGGAAATTTACACCCTTGAGTGTATTACAAGGAGCTGGAGGACCTTGGTGTAGAGCTGCTAAAAACACTCGATAGAGAGAGGATACAAATAATGCGTGAGATATGAAACAAGGCTTATGAAGATGTGCAAGCACCTATAGGAGAATGTCGAAACTCATATATCTCACTATCACAGACGCGAGATGCTGTGCTTCGCAGTCAACCATGTAGCCAACGTATGCCAGCAAGATACATCACTGACATGTTGACAAAAGATATCTAGAGGTACTAGAGAAGCACTCAGACCAGGAGTTTGATTGCGGTTTGCACAGAGTACTGAGATAGTTGCGTTATTGTGCAGGCTGATTGGCTGAGAAGTGGATAGATAGGTCTACAACGCGCTATTGTACTTTCATTGGAGGTAGATTTAGTAACATGAAGAGCAAGTAAGCAGAAGGTGGTCTCATGTCAGTGCTGGCAGGCTGTATAGACCATGAGAAAGCGCACAAGTGAACTGATTTGTGAATTAAAAGGGTGCTTAAGGACTTGGAATTGAGACTACCACACCCATCACATTGCACTGTGATACCAGCTGCAATACACATAGCTTCCAACAATGTGTTCCATGAGAGAACTAACACATTGAGGTGGATTGTCATAAGGTGAGCAAGCCGTGGAGCAGAAAGTCATCTTGCCTTGCTATACCAGAAGTGAAGACCAGCAGCTTGACATCTTTACCAAGGCTGCTAGCACCAAAGTCTGTGAGTTCATTCATCCAAAGCTTGGACTCATAGATCTCACATGTCACTGATCCTCTGCCATGAAGTGTTCTACTCTTTTCCTTGGTGTGGTTTTTGTCCCATGCGGGTTTTTACTAGCTGAGTTTTAATGAGGGAATGCTTCATGGCTTCCAAGCTGACTTGTCTATATGTCAAGCTGAGGAGTGTTGACATGAAGAATAAAGAGCAAGAGAAGCAAGTGTTGACATGAAGACATAAAAGACAAAAGAGGAAGAGAGTATGCAAGAGAAGGATCCAGAATGATCAATGAAGTTGTTCCGTACAGTTTAGGTCTACACTGAAACCTAACTTGGCTTACAAGACAAGGAAAGATTAGCTTGAGAGGGAAGGAGACTTATTAAATCAGATCATGTGATCTGGTCACCAGAGGAGCAGAGACGTTAGGAAGAAGAAGATCACATGCCAAGATAAGGAACACCCATTTAGGTCCTGTCCCTTTCCACCATGTCTGACAAAACCTCTGTCCTTCCTGTCCTTTCCAACAAGTCTGGGCGTGCCTCTGCCTTCCCTCAGTCTATTTGTTTAATATATCTCTTGTCAGCTTGTGTATTTGTTTATGTTTATTTTGCTATAAAAGGCTTGGTACCAGAACTAAATCAAGCAAGGAACATATTCTCTCCTTCTCTCTCTCTCACTCACGAAATCCTCACTCTCTCTCCTGTCTTACTATTCCTTCACATTTCCAGCAACAAACTCTTCTTAATCTTATTTAAACACTCACTCAAATTACTAAAATTCACAACACACCTCCACAATCAAGTTGTTCTAAGAACAAATGAATCACCAAAGAGAAATGAGTTTTGATAAAAATGATGATTGTCTTCCAAATGAAACCAAAACAGAGTTTTAAAGGAAAAAATGAACAACAATCTCGTGCATGACAGGTTTGGGACTTGTAGTTTCGTGCATGACACTTAGGGAAAAGAAATAAGACAAAAACATAAGTAAATTAGTTGTTTGTAGAAGACAGCCGAGTAAATGAAGGTGGTTGGGGTGATTGTGGTTTGGCCAAGTAACTCTTCCTCACTTTCTTGTTCAGAATAAGGCAAGTAATCTTCTCAATAAGCTTCTTGGACCTGGGATCTCCGTGATGGGCCCAACAGATATGACAAATGGATCTTCTTTCTGGGTCGTTGGACTTCTTTTGGGCTGAGAGAGAAACATCTTCATTTTGGGTCTGGTCCATATCCATCTTCCTCATAGTAATTTGGTTCTTGCATCCATTTCAGCTTTCATCATTAAGTTCATCTAAGATTAGCTCATCCTGGATTGCATCATCCCCTCCTCCTTTGAAAGGATTTGTCCTCAAATCCAAGTCTCCTACATCAAAAGGAAATAGGTAAGACACTAGACAAATGATTAAGAAGAGAAACATGTAAGCAAGATCAAAGTATTGTTTTGGACAGAAACTTCCTTGGAGTTTTGAAGCCATTTTCCTCAAGTACTTCCATCTCCAAGTCTTAGGATGATAAGCATGGTGTTTGCTTTTGTTCCTTTGAGAATGATCATGTTGTTCCTGAACACTCAAACAGAGACTAGATATCCAGAATTATATGTGCAAGACATGCAACTATTCAGATCAAGAAACCAAAGTTTCTTTCCTAGAACATGTAGCACACGTTTCAGATTATCATGATGCCTATCAAAGTAAGTGTTGTACACGAGAATTGTGTCAAGGCAGATGATTGCAAAGTTTCGTAGAGAACACTTCAAAACAAACACAAGCTTTCTCAGATTCAGAACACAAAGATCAAGTTCAAACCGAGAATTACTTAACCAAGGCTCAGAATGTTTATCAAAAAAAGTGTTATAAACCAGGAATGTTTCAAGGCATGAAATACCATAGAAGATCTTTAAAACGTGCCTAACTTGTTCAGATTCAGAATATAAAAGTTTATGTTCAAGATCAGATTCAGAATCAGTTAGCACATGTCTCACCGGTTTAGCATGACTTTCAAAGAATGTGGTTGTACACTAATATATCATCAAAACTTAAAACCACATCATTCTGCACGGATGATCCCATAATAAACCAAGATTTATCAATTTCAGTTGAAGAAGGGACAGGTTTCCAAACAGAATCATAAACAAATCTAGTTTCAGCCCTAAGTGATTTCGGTTCCTGCAACATTCTAGGTTTGTTCAAAGCACAAGAAGATGAAAAACAAATCATCAGTGACAAGTTCATGCTTAGAACAACTCAGAAAAAAGCTATTTTCTTTGAAGACAAATGAATCAAACGATTTTCTAGAATAGAAAACAGGCTGTTGCAGAACAAGCTCCAATGACTTTTCATGATGATCAAAGCTTTTTTTATGTTCCATAAACTGATCAAAACTCAAAACAAGACCAGGATTGATTGTATTACCACAGTAAAAACGTTTTTGTTCAGAAACTTTATTTGATCAAGTTTCTTAAAAGAATGAATCATGTTATCAAAAACAGAGTTTGAAACACAAAATTCTTTTACTTTTTCTAGACCAAAACGTTTTACATCATTGGAACTAACCATAACAAACATTTCAGACAGAGAATTAAACCAGATCAAATCCCTTACAGTGTTCTTGCAGGCTAGGGAACAAAGACTTGGGAATAGTTCTCAGCTCCAAGCTGCTCTGCTGCTCCATCACTTCACCTTGTTTTAAAGTCTTTGTTCTGTCTTTGTTGCGTGCTCTTCTGAGACCTGAGACACTGAAGCAAGACTACTCGGATGCACCGGTTCAAGACAAGTTAGTTCTTCACATGTTTTATTGATAACAAGTTCAGATTTGAGGAGAGAAAAAAGAAACTCTATTTCTGTCTTAGGTTCTTTACTTACCTTAGATGGCTCATTTTCTAACTTTTGGATAGCTGATACCTTCTTAGAACACAGTGGCTCACTGAGTCTTGAGAGAGGACGTGAGTCTGGCCTTCTTTGCTTATGTGACTGAGACTTTCTTGGGTGATCATGATCATGGAGAGTTCTTGTCTTTCTTTTGCCTTTCTCAGTTGTTTTCTACTGTAGTTATCAAAAACAAAGTGTTTCTTCATGAAGTGCTTCAGCTCAAACCAGGATCCAACTTGTGCTTCTCCTGTTCTTCTTCTGGTAGTAACAAGCTGATCCCACCATTGAATGGCATCACCACATAACTCAGTTGCAGCAAGCTTCACTTTCTTCTCTTCAGAATAGGTTTGAGTATCAAAAACTAGTTCCATTTTTCTCTCCCACTCCAAGTATGCATCAGGATCACTCTTTCCAGCAAAAGGTGGGATTCTCAGCTTGATATTTCCCAAGTTATCATTGACTCTTGGACGCTGGTTGTTGCTTCTTCTGGACCTGATTGCACTTCTGTCTGAAGAGGAATAAGCATCATCAGATTCATCTTCTCTAGGTTCCCTTTTGGTTCTCCTTTCTTGTCGTTCTGCAGCTCTGTTTCCAGGCTGTCTAGAACCATAAAATAATTCATTGGCTTCCTCTTCTCTTCTGATCAGATTATCTTGAACTTGCTTGGTGATCTCGGCAATTAGAGCCTGCATTTGAAAGGATTAATATTGACAGCAGGTGTTGGTGTTTCTTCTTGTTCATTGTTTTCTCCATACATGGTTTCCTGCAAAATCAACAAACTTTAGCAATAAACAGAACTCTCTCCTCACAATATCCTTTGATCTCTCAAGCTTTTGGTGATGATAGTGATTCAATGGTTCTGTAAACAACCCAATCAAGTGAAAAATGCAGAAACCCAAATCCCCAAAGAAAAGAAAAGATAGACAGATTGCAAGATTTTGGATGAGCAAGTGATTTTACCAAACCTCAGTCTGATTTCTCCTAGACTGAACCCGATTTCTCCTGGGGATTTTCTTTCTCAATCAGATTTGGCTCACTTGCAAACAGATAGACAGATAAGAGACTAATAAGAACAGAAATACCCAGAATAAAAGATGAATTCGAAATCCCAAAGAAATGAACTTGAAATCCCAGAAAGTTTCAGACTTTGATAGTTTAGAGATTGAAAAATAACCCAGAACTTGTAGATCAACAGAGTGGTAGCTCTGATACCACTTAATGACTTTTTCCCCAAGGATTTCCACTCTGATTTTGGTTGGATCTACTCTGTAACAGATTGAAAGATGGTTTTTGATGGATATTGGCTTGATGGACGAATTAGGGTTTATGGATAGATGGGTTGAAAGGATTTGATCGATTGAAACACTGAGGGTTGCGGAAAAGACCTCAGATTCTTCACTCTCTCACTCTGGATTCGACACACAAGTCAGATTGAGAGCTTGTTGATTGTTTTGGGTTCACACACCTCCACAATCAAGTTGTTCTAAGAACAAATGAATCACCAAAGAGAAATGAGTTTTTGATAAAAATGATGATTGTCTTCCAAATGAAACCAAAACAGAGTTTTAAAGGAAAAATGACAACAATCTCGTGCATGACAGTCTTGGGACTTGTAGTTTCGTGCATGAGCACTTAGGGAAAAGAAATAAGACAAAAACATAAGTAAATTAGTTGTTGTAGAAGACAGCCGAGTAAATGAAGGTGGTTGGGGTGATGGTGGTTTGGCCAAGTAACTCTTCCTCACTTTCTTGGTTCAGAATAAGGCAAGTAATCTTCTCAATAAGCTTCTTGGACCTGGATCTCGTGATGGGCCCAACAGATATGACAAATGGATCTTCTTTCTGGTCGTTGGACTTCTTTTGGGCTGAGAGAGAAACATCTTCATTTTGGGTCTGGTCCATATCATCTTCCTCATAGTAATTTGGTTCTTGCATCCATTCAGTTTCATCATTAAGTTCATCTAAGATTAGCTCATCCTGGATTGCATCAGAACTTGTCTGGCTGAAGCATCTGCTTAAAGATCTTGGAGTTGAATCACCTCAACCGATTGTCTTACACTGTGATAATCAAGCGGCAAATCCACATTGCATCTAATTCAGTATCCATGAAAGAACAAAGCATATTGAAGTGGACTGTCACTATATCAGAGAAAAGGTTCAGGAAGGTATGATCATTCCATCTTATGTGAAGAGCTCTGATCAGGTTGCTGACATCTTTACTAAGGCAACTTCATCAAAGGTGTGTGATGCTCTTCATCACAGATCGGCTTATTAGATCTCCACCAGCCAATCTTGAGGGGGAATGTTGAAGAGAGCAAGCACACACCTCTTCACTGATATTGGGCTGTAGAGCTGAGAAGGAGAATGAGTCCAAGAGGAGAAAGCTGAGTGATCCATTGGGCTGTAACCAAGAAAGGAGTAAAGAGACTGAAGAGAATGAAGCCCAGGACGTGGCCCAACACTCAGATAGCATGCAAGCAAGCAAGCAGGTCAAGAAAGTCAAAAACAGTGGCTAGATATTTTCTGCTCAGAATGCACTCTGGTTTTCATCATTAGCCCATGGTTTTGGCAACTGGTTTTACCTGTAGTTTTATCTATATAATTAAGTTGTAAAAGAGTTAAGAATTAACAAGAAAAAAGAATTAATCAGAAATACTTCTTCTCTTTCAGTTTGCTTACTAAAAACAGATTGCATCTCAGTTTGATCTGAAACTTGTTTGATCATTTAAACGAGTTTTACTCTTTTTCCACTCAAATCTTCATTACTCACTTCACATCCACAACAAGAAAGTCTTGGACAAGGTCTGATCCGAGATGTCTGATCACCATTCAAGCCATCTCTACATCAAGCTGAGTTAGTGTCTAGGCAAGACATGGGGTGCATGCTCTTTTCCTTGCTTTTGGTTTTGGTCCCAAGAGGTTTTCCGGAGGAAGGTTTTAACGAGGACACAACTTGTCTTCACATCACCTAAGTCCTATCTCGGTCCAAGACTATAGAAGTTTACATTTTCATTTCATTTCATTTTAAAAAACTTATGTTAACCATAGTTTCCTTTTTTGGTTATTGTCGAAACCCTAGAGAGCATGTTCTCTGGTTTCTTATTTAAATGGGTCTCTAAACCCTATTACACTCATCCAGCTTTTTAATATCAAGTATCTTTTCTCCTTGACGGCTCTCTCTCTAGAAAGTGTGTCGAGTCTGGTGTGTAGTATCCAGAGACTAAGGGTGTCTAATTTGGTGTGTCATATCCAAGTTAATTCATCTAGGAGTATCAAGAGATCATCCATCCCTCTTGTGTCACCATTCAATCCACACGCCTTGAAGGACTTGAGTCTCTGATTCGTTCTTGCAAGGATCTATCCATTCCCATCAACCAAAGAGCATCCTAGGGACGCATCACCTGGAATGACATTTCTATGGATTTTATTGTTGGTTTACCTAGGACTAGAACAGGAAAGGATTCAATCTTTGTGGTTGTTGATAGGTTCTCTAAGATGGCACATTTCATAGCATGTCATAAGACTGATGATGCATTGCACGTTCCTAACTTGTTCTTTAAAGAGGTTGTTCGTTTGCATGGCATGCTAGAACTATAGTTTCTGATAGGGACACTAAGTTTCTTAGTTACTTCTGGAAGACACTTTGGTCTAAGCTAGGCACTAAACTGTTGTTTTCTACTACATGTCATCCACAAACTGATGGACAAACTGAAGTAGTTAATAGAACCTTAGGAACACTCCTGCATGCATTCATTAAAAAGAACTTAAGGACATGGGAAGAATACTTACCACACTGTGAATTTGCATACAATCATGCTATGCATTCTGCTTCTAAGTATTCACCTTTTGAGATTGTTTATGGGTTCAATCCCACCTCTCCTTTGGATCTAATGCCTTTACCTAAGTGTGAAAGGATAAGTCTAGATGGCAAGAAGAAAGCAGAGATGGTCCAACGGATCCATGAGAAGGCTAGACAAAACATTGAGCAGAAGACCAAGCTTTATGAGAAGCAAGCTAACAAGGGGAGATGTGTGAGGACCTTTGAAGTTGGTGACCAAGTTTGGTTGCACCTGAGGAAGGATAGGTTCCCCAACGAGAGGAAGTCCAAGCTGATGCCAAGGGTTGATGGACCCTTCGAGATCATCCACAAGATCAATGACAATGCTTACAAACTTGATCGCCAAGGTAAGTATGATGTATCAAATAGCTTCAATGTCACTGACTTGGCTCCTTTTGCTGTAGATGAACCTGATTTGAGGACAAATCCTTTTCAAGAGGGAGGGGATGATGTGATCATGGACCGGATCACTAAGGAGAACAAGGAGAGTCTAGATGAGCCACAAGAAGCCACATTGCACCAGCAGCCTGGTGATGATGCTCTAGCCATTCCTGAAGGTCCATGACTCGTTCCAGAGTCAAGAAGCTTAAAGAGAATGTTGTTGGATTACTCACTTCACATCCACAACAAGAAAGTCTTGGACAAGGTCTGATCCGAGATGTCTTGATCACCATTCAAGCCATCTCTACATCAAGCTGAGTTAGTGTCTAGGCAAGACATGGGGTGCGTGCTCTTTTCCTTGCTTTTGGTTTTGTCCCACGAGGTTTTCCGGAGGAAGGTTTTTAACGAGGCCACAACTTGTCTTCACATCACCTAAGTCCTATCTCGGTCCAAGACTATAGAAGTTTACATTTTCATTTCATTTCATTTTAAAAACTTATGTTAAACTATAGTTTCCTTTTTTGGTTATTGTCGAAACCCTAGAGAGCATGTTCTCTGGTTTCTTATTTAAATGGGTCTCTAAACCCTATTGTATTCATCCAGCTTTTTAATAAACAAGTTTCTTTCTCCTTGACGGCTCTCTCTCTAGAAAGTGTGTCGAGTCTGGTGTGTAGTATCCAGAGACTAAGGGTGTCTAATTTGGTGTGTCATATCCGAGTTATTCATCTAGGAGTATCAAGAGATCAGCCATCCCTCTTGTGTCACCATTCAATCCACAAACCTTGAAGGACTTGAGTCTCTGATTCGTCCTTGCAAGGATCTATCCATTCCCATCAACCAAAGAGCATCCTAGGGACGCATCAGTACACAAGCTTGGCCTTCAAGCAACACCTAGGAGTATCAAGAGATCAGCCATCCATCTAGGAGTATCAAGAGATCAGCCATCCCTCTTGTTGGAATAATAAAAGATAGAGAAGACGAAGCAAGTTGGATTAAGGTTCAAACTAGGACAGCAAAGTGAGAAGATTTGAATCTGTCTACTATTCATCCAAAACCTAACCAGACTTGACTTGCAAGGCAAGGAATGAGTGGGGAAGACATTATGGACGTGGCTAATGCTCCAGAAGTCAAGGCAATTCAGTTTGAATGCAATTGGAACTAGCTGGTCTGATTTAGACAAGAAAGAGAGCAAGTGGTGCATAAGAAGGACTGACCTGTCACTATCACACCAAGCTGTGTGTACCTCTTCCTCCAGTCACTTTTTCACCATTCTGGACGTGTCCAGCCTGTCCCAGCCAGCCTGCCCCTTCTGATTTCCCCACAATATTATTGTTTATCCATTCCCTACACAAGTAATTGTTTATTAGCTAGTTTGTTGTGTAGTTGGGCTATATATTAGCCTCTCTTGTAATCAAAACAAATTAAGCTGAAAGTGGGGAGTTCCCCTTTCTTCTTCACCATTCTCCTGTCTCATTAATCTCTCTATTCTCTAGTTACTTACTCTCTTACACGAAATCTCTCACAATAATCTCATACTCCTCCTAAATCTCTCTTATTCTCCAATACTCTACATTGCAGTCTCTTTAAATCTCACTTGTCTCTCTGATTCTCTTTCTCTTACATCATTCTATACTCTGTTTCTACATCACTCACACACCATAATCTGTCTATTCTCACATGGTATCAGAGCTCCCAAGCTCCTGAAACTCAAAGCTTCCGCAAATCAAGCACAAGCTCACCCTCATGGCTGTTTTAAAACAATTGGAGAAGTTTCTGTCTAGTTGGCTGTTCAGTCTCTTCAAGAGGAAGAAGACTGCAACAATGGCGTGTACAGAGACTCTCCAGAGTCTATCCTCGTGCCTCCTGTCCATCCTGAAGAGATCTCTTGGAAGCAAAATGTTTTGGAGCTGTTTGGCAAGCAAAACTCCAAACAAAATCTGTACAAGCAATTCTGATGTTCTTTTCAAGATGGAGTCTCTCACTATCTTCCAGAAGGTGGCGTCTGGTAAACAGGAAGAAAGGAGAGGTCCTAAGCATGAGAGGTTCAAGGGGAAAGCTGATGTAACCATGGTTGAGCCACAAGACTATTCTACAAAGGATAAACCGGGATGGCTGAATAGAAAGCTTGAAGATGAACCAGAAGCTGGAATGGAGCATAATGAGCTTATTTTGGCTATGAAAAACTATTCATACAAGATGGAAAAGATGTGGATCAGACTCATGGACGAGTTAGGCCTTTCTCAATCGAAAAGAAGACTGATACCCAAGTCGAGGATCCATTCTCTCTCTCTAATGAGATAGCCACGAAAATCAAGCCAAGGAGCAGCCAAAATAAATAGTTATTCAGCTTTTAAGATAATTTTAGTTTTACTCATTTCTACAATTTTAGGACTTTTCGATTACCTTTTATTTCTGCTACTTAAACTCTTTGAGAACTCTCTGAAAAATGATTCACCTTTTTATCAAAATTCTCTCTAAATCTGTGAATCCCTTGTTCATCCATGAACACTGATTGCTAGGAGTTCATTCTCTGCAAGCAAAACCTGTCTTTGATCGAAACAGAGTTCATTCTCTTGATCAAGGACACATCTACACAAGATCTGATCAGTTCATAGATCATTTCTGAAGATCATCCAATCAATCCACCCATCATCATCAAAATCATCCCAGATCTCTCTCAAAACCATCAGATCTTCCTTCAAAAGTATCAGGGACAAAAGGATCTCCTCATCAGGGGTTCATCATTTGGTATCAGAGCAGATTTGAAGGCTCTTGATCTGGGGTTTGATTCTAATACTTTTCCACTTCTCTTTGTTTTGGGAATCTGTTTTCTATTCTCTGCAATTTTCCAGAAATCTCTTATCTTTCTATCTGTTGAATCTGCAAGAGGGCCAACCAGATTTTAAAAAAAATAATCAAAAGAAAAGTTGAAGAGAAATCCAACTTGGCTGGGGAGAAATCCAGCCTGGCTGAGGAGAAATCCAGCCCTGGTGGTAAAGCCTCTTGCAAACCAAATTTCTTAAAACTTTCTATCCTTTCTTCTGTTTTGGGGGCTGGGGATTGTTCTCTAAAGCTTGATCTTTGTTTGTTGCTGAGCTACTGGATTCACAGAAAACAAATTCACAAAAAAAAACAGAGAGAAACACTTGAGAGATTGTGAGGCTTAGGCTATCTGTTATTGTGCTAATTTTTCTTGTTGAGATTCTAACAGGAAGCCATGTCTGGAGGAAGCAATTTCAGGAGGAGACGTCCTGAGAAGGAGTTAGATTACAACCTGTTTGACTCTGCAACAAAAGCAGCTTTGAAAAGAAGAGAAAGGTCTATGAGAAAAAGAGATTCATATGATATTGATGAGTCTGGTTATGAGCAGGAAAGGATACAGTCCAGGAGGACACTGGAAAGGCTTAAAAGGAGGAGCACACATCATGATCAATTCAGTTCTTCCACAAAGAGTGTGATGGGAAAAAGACAGATTTTTTTAAGAAAAGAAAAGTCGGTTTTTTACCATTCTGATTTTGTGCAGGAAAAGCCACGACCAGTGAGGCAAGATGAACCAACTAGGAGGAGCAAAGAACTTCCTAGACATGTCAGAGAAGAGACAGGAGCTTGCTATGGTCGTGATCCCTTAAAGAAATCTCAGAAACAACAAGCAGCATTTGATTATTTGGACAGCCAGCAGTTTCAAGATGATTTCAAAAGGATTGCACAACAAGTACTGCAAGAGTCTGTAACAAATCAGCAAAGGACACCAACCTCACGTCCCTCTCCAAAGGTTGATGGTCCAAGAAGTTGTAACAAGAAAGAGCAGGTTATCCAAGAGATGGGAACAGAAACATCTAAGGTAATAAAAGAACCTGAGACAGGATATGAGTTATCTCTTTTCTCTTCTCAGTCTGAGCTTAATGTCAATAAACCATGTGATGAACTAACTTATCTGGAACCGGTGCATCCGAGTAGTCTTGCTTCAGTGTCTCAGGTCTCAAAAGAAAACTCAGCAGAAGAAGCACAAAAGAGTTCACCACCAGAAAAAGTGTTGGAGCAGCCCAACATTGAAGCAGAAACAGATGCTAAGGCATTCTCTTTGAACTCTCAAGAGCACTGTAAGGACCCTAATATGGTTAATTTTGTGCCTGATTTGTTTGTTATGGTTAGTTCCAGTGATGTAAAACGTTGTGGTCTTGAAAAAGTGAAAGAATTTTGTGTATCAAACTATGTTTTTGATAACATGATTCATTCTTTTAAGAAAATTGTACTAGATAAATCTTTTGATCAAAATTTTTTTCCTGTGGTAATGAAATCAACCCTAGTCTTGTTTTGAGATTTGATCAGTTTAAGAAACATCACAGAAGCCTTGATCACTCTAAAAAGACACAAAAGTTTGTTATGCAACAATCTCATTTTTGTCTTAGAAAACCTTGTGATTTTGTTGCTTGTTTTAAAGATAATGGCTTTGATTTGAGTGTTTCTAGTCATAAACTGATCACTGGTGGTTTGTTTGCATATGCTTATGTTTTGGACAAACCTAGAAAGTCTCAGGAACTGAAAGAACTTAGGGCTGAAACTGAAGTTGTTCTTGATTCTGATTTGAAACTTGCTAGTTTATGTTCTGAAACTGAAAAATCTTGGCATGTTTTGAGATCAATGCTTGAGAATTGTGTTGTTTTGAGCTTTGATGACATTCTGGTTTATAACACTTTCTTTGATAAACATGCTGATTCTTTGCTAAATGATTCTCAATTTGTACTTAATCATTTGTCTTCTGATTCAAAGAAAAGTAGGCACAAATTGAAGTTGTTCTATGTTATTGAGTGCCTTGATACAATTTTGGTTTACAATACTTACTTTGATGTGTATCTTAGAAGTCTGAAACAAGTGCAACATGTTCTCAGAAAGAAATGCTTGGCTATTGATCAGATTAAGAACCTGTTTTTCCTGTATGACACTGGATTTCTAGTCTCTGTTTTGAGTATCCAGGAACAGCATAATCAGTCTCAGAGGGTTGCAAGGAAAAATAGAAAATGCAAATCTTACAAGCCTGAAATTTGGAGATGGAAGTACTTGAGGAACATGGCTTCAAAACTCCAAGGAAGTTTCTGTCCAAAAACTTACTTTGATGTTACTTTCATGCTTATTTTCTTGATCATTTGTCTCGCCTCTTACTTGTTTCCTTTTGATGTAGGAGATACAGATTTGAGGACAAATCCTTTCAAAGGAGGAGGGGATGATGTAACCATGGTTGAGCCACAAGACTATTCTACAAAGGATAAACCGGGATGGCTGAATAGAAAGCTTGAAGATGAACCAGAAGCTGGAATGGAGCATAATGAGCTTATTTTGGCTATGAAAAACTATTCATACA
This sequence comes from Moricandia arvensis, assembly GCA_905132765.1. Lineage (NCBI taxonomy): Eukaryota > Viridiplantae > Streptophyta > Magnoliopsida > Brassicales > Brassicaceae > Moricandia > Moricandia arvensis. Next base: position 13,690 of record CAJHQP010010923.1, read on the forward strand.
AGATGGAAAAGATGTGGATCAGACTCATGGACGAGTTAGGCCTTTCTCAATCGAAAAGAAGACTGATACCCAAGTCGAGGATCCATTCTCTCTCTCTAATGAGATAGCCACGAAAATCAAGCCAAGGAGCAGCCAAAATAAATAGTTATTCAGTTTTAAGATAATTTTAGTTTTACTCATTTTCTACAATTTTAGGACTTTTCGATTACCTTTTATTTCTGCTACTTAAACTCTTTGAGAACTCTCTGAAAAATGATTCACCTTTTTATCAAAATTCTCTCTAAATCTGTGAATCCCTTGTTCATCCATGAACACTGATTGCTAGGAGTTCATTCTCTGCAAGCAAAACCTGTCTTTGATCGAAAACAGAGTTCATTCTCTTGATCAAGGACACATCTACACAAGATCTGATCAGTTCATAGATCATTTCTGAAGATCATCCAATCAATCCACCCATCATCATCAAAATCATCCCAGATCTCTCTCAAAACCATCAGATCTTCCTTCAAAAGTATCAGGGACAAAAGGATCTCCTCATCAGGGGTTCATCATTTGCTAAAATTGTAGAAAAATAAGAAAAATTTAATTAAAACTAAAATTGTCTTGAAAAACTCAAGAATTATTTATTTTGGCTGCTCCTTGGCTTGATTTTCGTGGCTATCTCATTAGAGAGAGAGAATGGATCCTCGACTTGGGTATCAGTCTTCTTTTCGATTGAGAAAGGCCTAACTCGTCCATGAGTCTGATCCACATCTTTTCCATCTTGTATGAATAGTTTTTCATAGCCAAAATAAGCTCATTATGCTCCATTCCAGCTTCTGGTTCATCTTCAAGCTTTCTATTCAGCCATCCCGGTTTATCCTTTGTAGAATAGTCTTGTGGCTCAACCATGGTTACATCAAAAGCACACTCAAAGGAATGGAGTTGGGTAGAGAACCCAAAATCCAAATCTGCCAAGTTCAGGTGAACCATGTGCCTTGGAGGTTCAAGGAACCAGATCAGGTTCCTTGGTTGTAAGCTAAACCTCTTTCCCTTGAGTAAAGCTTGTGTCTTTATGTCTGGTTGTGTTGAGTGGTGTGTTTAGTATCTTAGGGACAGTTTAAAGTTGCTAGAGTTGTTGAACATAGTTTCTGTCCCAGTATACTTAATAATTGTTTAAATTTTTTTCTGGTTGTGTGTGGTCTGTGAAAGAAAGTGAAGAACTCTGGAGAAGAGGATGAAGAACAGGCGAGAGAGAGAGAGAGAGAGAGAACTAGGGTATCCGAGAGAGAGAAAGGAGTAAAGGAGGAAATGATTTTCCTTGCTTAATCTGGGATACATACCAATGTTTATTTAAAGACAAATCAGGACAAGAGGAATAAGAATAAACAATGGTGGTCTTCACAATGTCTGGGCAGAGAAAGTGACAGGTTTGGACTGGCTTCTCTCCTTAAGTGAACATGTGATCTTTATTCTATTTTAATCTGGCCGACATCCCCCTTCTTGTCCCAGACTTGCCAACGGTCTTCTACCATCCAGATTGGTCTTAGGCGAGTTTAAACTTGCTTCTCCTTGTCTCCCAAGCTTATCTAGGTTAGATTGGTTCCTTGGGAAGCCAAGACTGTACGGACAGACTTGTGTCTCAAGTCTCTTTAGACCAAGTACTCCTTCAACCATCCGAATCCATTCTTCTTCATGACAACATGTTTATGTCAATACCTCTTGCCTTGTTTTATTACTCCATATTCACATCCATGTCAATACTCCCCCTCAAGCTTGATCATGGGTAATGGTCAAGCTTGGAATTCATGAAGACATCCCTCATTAAAACCTTAAGTATGAAAAACCACAGTGGGATAAAAACATACTTAAGGAAAAAGAGTAGATGCTTCATGACTTAGGGGATCATGATCTAGATAGGTCTATGAGCCCTAATCTTGGATGAATGGACTCACAGACTTTGGTGCTTGCTCCTTTGGTGAAGATATCTGCTAGTTGGTCTTCACTTCTAGTGTAGCAAGGTAGTATGATCTTCTGCTCTACTGCTTGTCTAACCTTGTGACAATCTACTTCAATATGCTTGGTCCTCTCGTGAAACACTGAGTTGGATGCTATGTGGATGGCTGCCTGGTTATCACAGTGCATGGTGATTGGTGATGTTGTCTCAATGTCTAAGTCTCTCAGCAGGTTCATGATCCAGATGAGCTCACTAGTCAGCTTCCTCATTGCTCTATATTCTGCCTCAGCACTTGAACAAGACACCACCTTCTGTTTCTTGCTCTTCCAAGTCACAAGATTACCTCCAATAAATGTGCAATAGCCTGTTGTGGACCTCCTGTCCACTCTATCACCAGCCCAATCTGCATCACAATATCCCACAATCTCTGTGCTTTGGTTGCATCCCATCCAAACACCTTGACCAGGAGCTTCCCTTAGATATCTCATGATCCTCTCCACCATGTTCCAATGATGGACCTTTGGTGCTTGCATATATTGGCTTACTTGGTTCACAGCAAAGCAGATGTCTGGTCTTGTAATGGTCAGGTAGATCAACTTCCAACCATCCTTCTATAGAGCTTGAAGTCGCCAAAAGCAGTGTCATCAAACTCCCCCTCACGCAAGACTTTGTACCCTTCTTCAAGTGGTGTCTTAAGCTACTCTTGTTCCAAGTTTTCCTGTCTCATTTAAAAGATCAAGTGTGTACTTTCTTTGAGATAGGAAAAGCCCCTCTTTAGAGCGGCACATTTCTATCCCTAGAAAGTACTTTAGCTCACCCAAATCTTTAATATCAAAACTAGACTTAAGGAAAGCTTTAGTAGAGATGATACCTTCCTTGTTACTTCCTGTGATGATAATATCATCCACATAGATCAGGATCACCACAATTCCTTGCTTACTTGTGAGGGTGAAGAGAGTATGGTCAGCTTCTGATTTTACAAACCCTCTTCCATTTAAGGTTGTACTCAGCTTGTGATACCAGGCTCTTGGTGATTGTTTCAATCCATAAATTGCCTTCTTCAGCCTTAAAACATTTCCTGGTTTGACCATATCCTCCATACCAGGAGGTGGTCTCATGTACACCTCATCCTCCAGTTCTCCTTGTAGGAAAGCATTCTTGACATCCATCTGCCATAAATCCCATTCCAAGTTCACTGCCACTGTGATGTGATCATGGACCGGATCAC
>CAJHQP010010924.1:0-16851 GCA_905132765.1 Moricandia arvensis
AAGTGATACATCACGACATTTTATCCGTTAAATTTGTTTCGATTAGTGATGATAATTAGTTATTCGTTTCGATCTGAAAATTTTGAGTATCTGTTAAATTTTGAAGCAAATTAAATATTAAAAATCAATATCTATTAAAATCAAAGCATATCACAAATATTAAAATTTTAGGAAATAAATATCTACACCAATCTGGCAATATATAAAAACATGTATATCTTGATTATATTTAAATTATTAAATGTATAAGTTTAAGTAATTGTTATTCTAACATATTGAAAAATTATGTTCACATTATTACTTATATAAAAGTATTACATAAAAAAGAGAAAATTTTATGATAATTATAACTCTTTTTTCTTAAGTTTTGTATTATAATTGTTAACTAAGTTTAAAATTTACAAAAATATGTAGTTTCATTACTTCTTTAATTTTTATTTTATATATCATGCAAAACAAATATTTTTAAAAACAAATTTATATCAAACTTTTAAGATTATTTGTATTAATCAAATAGATGAGATATCCATAAGAATTCGTAAATATCCGCAAATATCTATTTATTTTCTGAATATCCGTTTTTCCAGATATCCATATTTTATGAAATAAAACAAATCGAAAAATTAGATAGTCGTAACATACAAATTAAATAACAAATACCTTCAAAAAACCCGGATATCCGAGCTTTGGTCCAGTCCTAGTTATGCAACGATGTGGCTAACGATCGTGTTAACTACAAACATGGCCACGGCAAGGCCACTGATTATCATCAATATCCATGGTTAAAACGTCAGTTTGTGCAATCAATCAAAATTTATTAACTCAGAGATTATTAAATATATTCGAAGTTGCCACTGAAAATCTGTGTCAATCCGTGGACAAGTCACAATTTTCAAAGTAGCTATTCTGCCATGAATTTTAAGTAGAAACTAAAATAGAAACCGCGTCTTGCGCGATTAAGTTTAATTTTTATAGTTAAAAATTTATTTTATTTTATAAATTGTTTAAATTTGTTGTTTCTAACTTCTAATTTTTAATTTGTAATTATCATTAAAATATAATTAAAATATTTTATATGTTTAAATTTTTTTGTTTTAAAATCAAAGCTGAGTTAATGTTAATTTATAATTGTATTTTAGTTATAATTATAAATTATATTAATTAATTACAAAAATAATTTTTTAAAAAGATTCTAAAATGATATTGCTGTGATTTTTTTTAAAAAAAATTGTTTAATTGCTTTTTGATTAAGATATTAAAAGATATTATAATTAAACTATGTATATTTTAATTAACTTTCTAATAGTTGGTCCAAATAAAATATCACACATCAAAAAGTCATAGGATTTTAATTTAATAGATTAGATATATATAGCCATTATCTTTTCCAAGAAAATTTATATTAGATTAAGTTATGGGATACGTCTGCGGTCGATCTGTGACCAATTTTGGAGCTAGTTCTGGACAAGTGTTTCGAGGATAGTGTGTGAGCCAGGCATTGCTAATATCGCCCAGTCATTGCACTACTAAAAACACCAAAATTGATAATATATTCGGAACAGGTAGCAAGTTCTCAGACACTTTGCAGCTGCATATCATGACCACATGATTCCTTAGACAACACACACTAACCAGTTTACACATCACAAGACACAGAGTATCAACTCACTGATAATTAATATGACGACTAGAAACGCCAAAACACGCTTCTCGCCGGGGGTAGATCCCTGGTGGTCTCCACGGCGGTCCACTGGCCACATGCCACTTTTTTTTTGTTTCCGGAAACAAACAGAGAACAAAAGCTGAAGGTAAAAGAAAAAGAAGGTATGTCATATATACTTTTGTTGGTATGTCGATGACCTTCGTCTCGAATCCTTAGGGCTTCTAGTTTTATTCATGACATCGGTTAATTATTATTCTTTCATACATATTCAATTTAAAGTGACTTGTGACTTGGGTTCCAAGGGTCGAGTGTTAACACTGGAACTAGTGGTGTAGATCAATCAGATCAAATGGAACAAGCCCATCTGACTTGAAGAAATCATCTTAATGCAGATTAATTGCAATTATTGCAAAAAAAAACATAATAAACGGTACAGAAAATGTTGATTTTCTCATCAAGTATATGATAATTAGAAGCAAAATAAAATTTGGAATAGTTTTGGAACTTAAAGAATTAGTAAAAGAGAAAGAGCAGTAATGAATTATCAAAAGGGATGAAATAAACAGTTAATAGGAAAACAAACTGTCAACCCTTGATTTGGGGTCATCCCAAGAGTGCCTACCCATGTTAGTTTCACAAAATGCAATGTAATGAAATTTCACATTTGTTATTCGTCCTATATATATATTTAACCACTAACTACTACTAGATTCAAATCAAATATTAAAATACTCTCTTATCAAAAATGTGGATGATCAACAAGTTTTTATTCCTTCTTCCAGTTGCATGCATGGCCGTGTTAAGTACAGCTCAAACGTTGCCTTCGGAACCACCAATACCTGGACAGGACCCAGCAGACTGTTTGTCATCGTTGGAAGTAATTCCCAATTGTATCTCACAAATTTTTGGATCGATAATAGGTGGACAAATCGGGACTATTGATCAATCTTGCTGCCATGCCTTTTTGGGTCTCCATGCAGATTGTGTTACTCAGACGTTTGCCTTCGCTCCCCTCTTCCCTCCTACTCTAAGGGATCATTGTTCCCGACAATCCTAATGCCAAATGTGCTATCAAACAGTGTTATGTTTCTGCTTAAATAACAACTATTTAACTTCCATGTAAACCCTATGTGACCGTCTTTATCCATATTTCATGTTGATATATTTGCTGATAACGAAATAATTAAAAAAAATTCTGAAGGATAAGTCTAGATTATAATACACTCATGAAACATAAACAGGTTTGGTTCCTCAGAAAGCCTATGTGTTCTCCTTTGGCTTAGGTTGGTCACGTTAATACCATAAGATGTGTTACTATCTTTCGACTTTCGGTATGCAAGTGTAACGGACTTATTACAATATTATCTCCGTCTTTTTCATTGAGTTGGCCTGATTCAAAAGGTGACCACCACATTTAAGCAAAAATTAAGATTATTGCAGATCAGTTGCAGAGTCATTGTAGAACAACTAGTACGTATATCATAATAAACCCTACAGGATAATGTTTGGATAGTAGTCGCAAAAACATAAACCCCCAGTCTATTCCGTTTGATTTTGCCTTGACTTTTTCTAAATGACATCCTCCCATAATGTTCACATTTTCATCGATACACCAATTTATGCTTAAGGAAATTGTCAAAGTACAACTATTCGAACCAGATTTAGCAGTTTTAAAATGAATCTATAGATTAAGTTTTATAACTAATATTTTAGATATATAAATGTGTATTTCAACTCAGCTTTGATTTGTTTGTTTTATTGGTTCAGTACTCAATTATTTTTCTTCTTTCTTCAAGAAACATTTGTGTTGAATTGCATTATTCATTTTTTTTAACTTTTATAAAAACTATTATGATTGAATTTAACTAGTTACTACACTTTATTGTTAAAATTATAAATTTTATGCATCTAATTTTTTTTATAAAACTAAATCAAAAATTAATCTTAATTCATTTACACTGCAAAATGTTTTATTAATCAAACATTATTCTACATCATTCGTTTTATCAAAATCACACTTGCTCTATATAATACATAAACACATTTCTATTATTATTATCAAATTCACGGTTACCATTTGTGTTTTGATTTTTTCTTCTCTAAGATAGGATATTATTCAGTGTGGTTAGGCTTGAGTCGGCGTGGTTAGGTTTTAGTCTCAGAAGCAACTGACAAAAAAAATCCCGGTGTGTGAAATTTATAAACTGTATTATTGGGATTGAACTATATTGGGCCTAGTATAAATATTGGGCCTATCTTTTAATCTGCAAAAATTAGAAAACTTGAAGAAGAAGTTAAAGGTGTGCACTTTAACCGAAAATCGTGAAAAGTCGATTGAACATATATCCATTACTGTTTAAAGATCCAACAATCCATAAATAAAAGAAATATCTCCACACTTCTTTGCTCTCTCTTCTCTTTAAGGTTGATGATTCATAAAATAGTGAGTTTTTCGATTTCTAGATTGTGACTTGGTTTCTTTTTTTAATTTTTTTGTTTGGGGTTTGATGCGATAGGTTAGGTTTCTTCTTCGTCTTCTTTGTGATTTTGGTTTAGAGTTGCAAATCATCGTCACATCTCTTGATCGTGAATCTGATTTAGGGTTTTCGTGATCGTTTGGGTTTTCTTTTTTCTCTTGAGGATTTTTTTTAGGGTTTTCAGTTTTCATATTTGGTTCATTATTTGATTATTTTTTTGTAGTGATCTTATATTCTGCTGGAAGCGCTTAACTCCACATGAAACCGTCGTTGAGGTACGTCTCTGTCTATAACAGATTGTATTTATTCTTTCATCTCTGAGTATGGAATTGAACGAAGAAGAAGAAGACTTGAACATATGTTTTTTGAAAATAGAGTATTTTATTTACCGTATAACTTAGGATTTGATCTCTTGATCTTGCTTTTGAGTTACCCTAATTAAGACATTAATTGGTTAAACAAAACAGAGTAAATTCTTATATATACCCTTGTTGATTGCTCATATATATATATATACACACGTGAGCCGTATATAAATACATAGATTTTTTTTTTTGTTTTGAGTTGTAAGATTATTCTTGCAGATATTTTCACCGTTCAAGTAATAAAGTCTCTCACTTTTACTTGTCTCTGTTTTTGTTTTCCTCCCTTTTTACAGTATATTTGCGTGGAGAAGCCATTGTTGACTCTTGTTGTCTAACAAATCTGAACAGAGTCATTGAAACAGTTGAAGTAAGCTCCATCTCCCTAGCTACTATCAATGAAATAGTTTTTTTTCAAAAACGCAAGATATTAGGTAGACACTTTTGCTCTACCGATTCTTACATTCTTTTAGTTTTATCAGAACCCCAAAAAATATCACAGGCAGACACTAATCCAATACTGTTCTGCCATGTTCTTATTTGGGGACATTGTTGCCTTGCGGGAAGCCTATAGACCCATATTTTTATTTGGGGACATTGTCCTGTTGGTTGGTTGGTAGTGCATGTATGTCAACTTAAAACGATGTTTTGGGGATGGAAGTTAGATGTGTTTTAAAACCCATGGCTTTACAAAAACAACCCACGGCTTACAACAAAATCTTTAGACAGTTTTTATACAGACAGAGAATGTGGATTTGTTGGATGGATAAAAAGACCAAATGGCTTATAATATGTGTTTCATGGATACAATGACCAAAGGTTTAGACAAATGATGTGTGAACCTGTTGGATGGATAAAACGACCAACGGTTTACAAATTTTGCAAAACGTTTTGTTGGATGGATAAAAACGACCAATGGCTTACAATATGTTTTGGATGGATAAACGACCAAAGGCTTACAAAAACGTCTTTTGACAGACTGAGATTGTTGGAGGGAAAAGAAACAAAAGGTCTTAAGAAAAAGTATGTGATTGTCGGAAGGGAAAAGAGATATCAAGGGTTTACAAAAGGTTTTTGAGGCAATGAATCTGTTGGATGGATTGGATCAAACGACCAACATCTTAGAAAATGTCTTTAGACAAAGGCTAGGTATGGATCCTTAGAATGAGAAAGCGATCAAGTGATTAAAAAAAAGTCTTTCATAATGGAATCAGTACCTACCCACAGTCTGAAAGTCTAAAGATAAAAACTTTGTATTGGTTTTGAACTTGTTGGATAGAAATTCCAAATAACTATCCACGGCTTACGAAAAGTCTTTAGACTAAAGACTGTAAATTGATGAAAACCGTTTCCATTGCTTGCTCACAAGTTTATAAAGAGTCTTTAGACAACCACGGCTTCATGGAAAGTCTTTTAACAAAGTCTATTAATCCACAGCGGATTCATTGGTTTACTACCGACTGCTTTTTAGAGTGTCCTAAGGCTTAAGAAATATCATTAAAGAAAGATAAAGATTTAAGGTAATACGTACAAAAAAGGGTGTTTAGACAAGCAAAAGCTATGAGTCTGGTAGACGGATAAAAAAACCAAGGACTTGCAAATAAGTTTAGACAAAGGATATGAAATTCTTGGAAGAAAAATTAGATCAAGGGCTCTGAAACTATATATCTTTTAAGGCAACCACTCTGAAGATGGATTCGGTACCTCACTCATTACCTAGAAAAATTCTTATGACAGATTGTGATAAATTACCCCACTTGTTACCCATGGCTTATATAACTACTTGGATAAAAATAACGACCACAGCTTGAAAAGTCTTGACTGGGAGCATAAAAAGGCTCGTTACTTTATTATTACCCACGTCTTATGCAAAGTTTTCACACAAAAACTGTGAACTGAAAACTGTTCATTGCTTAAGTACCCACGGCTTTATGAAGAGTCTTTCGATAAAGACTGAATCTAGACAATACTACTACTACTACCCACGGCTTGATGAAGTGTCTTTAGGCGAAAACTGAATATGGACAGTGTTACTATCCACAACTTCATGAAGTGTCTTTGTGGATCTAAAATAGATGTAATTCTTCAATATCCAACGGCTTAAAAAGGTTTTCACACAAAGACTAAGGGTCATTTTTGGACTTGTTATGAGCTCTTACAAAGATTGTGAACACCCACGGCTTAACAAAGTTTCTTTTGGCAAAGTCTGTGAACGCCCACTGAAAGCGGATTCATTGCATTAGTACCCACGTTATATGAAGAGTCTAGACAAAGACTGTGAATATCCAGCGCTTATGAAGAGTCCTTAGACAATAATGCTACCCACGGCTTGAAAAGCGTGGTAAGACAAAAGACTCACAACTTCATGGAAAGTCTTTAGAAAAAGACACTTAAATCTAAAATGGATTCATTGCTTAACTACCCTCGGCTTTATGAATATTTAGAAAGTATTTGTTACCTACGGCCTGAGAAAAGTCTTTAGACAAAGACTATTAATCTAAAATTGATTCATTGCTTTACTACCCCACGGCTTAGAAAAAGTCTCAAGACCAAAGACTATGAATTGGGTTTCCACTTGTTGGATGGAAGAATACACCAACGGCTTAAGAAAGTCTTATTGCAAAAGACTATAAAATGAAGAGCTCATTACTTTACTTCTCCCCCGGGTTGTGAAGTCTTTGGACAATGACTTTGAACTGAAAATTGATTCATGCTTTATTACTCAAAGCTTATGAAGAGTCTATAGAGTACTCTAGTACCCCACGACTTTATGAAGAGCATAGACAGAGACTGTGAGTATTGAGCTTATGAGACAAAAAATGTGAAGCTGACAATGAATCCATTAGTTTACTATCCTCGATCGGCATAATAAAAGTCTTTAGAAGAAGATTATGGTTCAGTTATTGGGTGGAAAAATGACGAACAACTTAAAAAGGGTTTTGGAAGACATATTCCTTGAGTGTTGGGAAGAAACAAACTACCCACAGTTTTGAAAGCTCTAGAAAAAGACAATGGTTTTGTTTTCCAGCTGTTCTACAGTAAAGACAACCATCGGTTAAAGAAGTCTTGAGACAGAGACTATAAACCAACACTAATTATTTACATTACACGAGGCTTGAAAATCATTAGAAAAAAACGAGCAACGACTGAAAAGAGTTTAAGACAAAGACTAACAAAACATGCTCCTTACTTCACAACAAAGCTTTGGCAATGTATTTAGACAAAGAGTGGCTTGTTGGACAAGAAAAACGACCACTTGTTTAGACAAGTCTTTAAGACAGACTATGAAGTATGAACACCAAGTTGATTTTTTTTGGATGGTAAAAATGACCAAGAACACCAAGTTTTAAGAATAGAACCGAAAATTGACTATGAACCAAAATTTGATTTCTCACTTCACTACGTACATGTTAAAAAATTCGCTGTAAAAGTTGCTATGAAAAATGATCCATCTCATAAAGAAAGTCTTAAAAAAGACTATGAATATATAATATATTCCTTACTTTTACGACTTACATCGTAAGGATTCACAAGGTAAGTATGAGACATTGTGAAGTAAAGACTAATTTAATTTAGATCAAGTTTTGTATGTGCTTCAGAAGAATCATAGCAGATTTCAAGTGTTGCAAATTTTTTGAGAAGTATGTGCATTTTCAAACTTGTTTGTTATTTAGTTGAAACAATTATGAATATTACAAGAATGTGACACATACATGCTAGTTTTGTTTGTGTAGGTATGTGAAAATTCACTAATGCTAAGGATTTTCAGGTATATTTTTCTTAACTTTCTCTCTTATAAATTGGTATAATTAAATTATTATAATTTACAAAATAAGTTATGTGATACACAATTTACATTATTATAATTTGCAATAGTTTTGTGAACTTAAAAAAAGAGTAGTATATAACCTTTATTTGAGGTCATCCCAAGAGTGCCTACGTTAATTGACAAAGAAACCGTTCACACAAATGCAATGTAATAAAATTTCACATTTGTTACACGTCCTATATATATATATATATATATATATATATACATAACTACTATTAAATCCATACCAAAGATTTTTTTTTAGAAAATAACGTATTACAATTCTCTTATCAAAAATGTGTATGATCAACAAGTTTTTGGTCATTCTTCCGGTTGCATGCATGGCCGTGTTGGGTACAGCTCAAACATTGCCATCGCAGCCTATACCTGGACAGGACCCAACAGATTGTATGTCATCCATGTTTGTTATTCCTGACTGCATCCCACAAATTATCCAATCGTTTGTAAACGGAGAAGTCGAAACTGTTGGTCACTCTTGTTGTCATGCCTTTTTGGGTCTCAGTGCTGATTGTGTTACTGAGAGGTTCGCCTTCTCTCCCGTCTTCCCTCCGGCACTAAGAGATTATTGTTCCCGACAATAACAATGCAATTTATTATTCTACATGTTATAGGTCAATAATTATGCTATCAAACAGTGTTATGTTTCTGCTTAAATAACAACTCTTTTAACTCCCATGTAAACCCTATCTGACCATCTTTATCCTTACATCTTTGTCGATGTATACGTCTTGCGGATAACTAAATATTAATAATAATTTAAATAATTAAGTGTAATAATAATATATGTTGTGGTTTCGTACTTGAAAATATTACGAGCTTTGGTCCAAAACCTCGTGATATGAACCAAGTTTGGTTCCTCACAAACCATATGTGTTCTCCTTTGGCTTGGCTTGGTCCATATTGGCGTCACAAAGAGGCTCCTGGATGGAGAGCCTGGTGAACTGATTCTCCAAAAAGTCATCCTTGTAAGCACTACTCACATCCCCTGTTTCTCTTACCCCGTGCATCACTGACCTTGTCTTTATACTGTAGCTGGTTCGAGAATCTGGTTTATTTGCTCAGGAGGACAATGCATGTGTACATGACGTTGGTGTCGATGTAATAAGCTTTCACAAACTTGATAGTGTCCATATACATTGCTCAAAAATGCTAATGGTTCATCTGATGATAGATCAGCTTCATTGTGTATCTATTCAAGTCTCCCTCTTCTTTCTTTAAATGCCGCTCAAGCGAGCAGAGACTAGTGTCATTACAGAAGTATATATATAGTTCAACGTATTGATCAATTCTTTAACAGTTTATCCTTGACAAATCATTAACTACAATAAATTGGTTCATAATTTAGAACTGTGTCTACCTAGTAACCAGAAACCGAGTTCGAAACAATTAAATAGACTTAAACAACATCAAAGATCACTCGTTTATTGAGAGACCAACTAATATCAACCTTGACGTGTAACTACTGCCTCTTGGAAGTTGGAAGAGAGATAGATACGTCTATTAAGTTCACCACCCTGAACAAGAAAACTACACATGGGAGGGGATCATTAGTTTTCCACATTATATGTTTTTGATCGATGAACACTACTAAGGATGTGAGTTACCTGGTTTCATTATATTGCATCAAACAAGTTCAAGAACAAGAGCAGAAGCACCTCCTCCTCCGTTACACACTCCTCCCACACCGTACTTGCCGTTTCTATTCTTTAGTATCCCAAGAAATGTGATTAATATACGAGCCCCACTGCAGCCTAGAGGATGTCCTAAAGAGATAGCGCCTCCATTTACAATCACCTTCTCCTGTTAAAGAGAAAAGGAAAAAAAAAACTATGTTATGAAACCACTTGAGTATGTTGACTGATAAGATGATGATGCAAGATACTGACTGGTGTAATCCCAAGTAGCTTCTGATTCGCGAGTGCTACAACCTGCAAACAAAGTCAGTTCAGGTAAAATTAGTCATCACAAATATTCATCTATTCCTTAGGGGAAGAAGATGGATTTTCTTACTGCAAATGCTTCATTGATCTCATAGTAATCGACTTGAGAAGATTCCAAACCAGCATGTGCAATAGCTTTTGGTATTGCCAGAGCAGGAGAAGTAGTGAAAAACTCTGGTTCCTGCAGGGTTTAAGTCTCACTTAGTAATGGAACCAGACATCTAAAAATGTTAGATTCATGAAGGGAAGACAAATATTATACAAGTAATGTACCTATGAAGATACTTTTTTATTTACCTTAGTCCACTTAGAGATATAAAAAAGTATGCAACACGTGAGTAACAAGAATTTAAAAAAAAATCAGGTTCAATAAAGAACATATAGCAAGGCATCAATGCATAATCTATAACCAGAAGGGGAAATAAATCACCTTCCTAAGACCTTCGTCCTTGTCAACAGTGGTTGATGGCCTACCATTTCCTCCAGAAACTTCAACATGTATGAAAAATTTCCCTTTATTGTATCCACCATGAAATGTCATCAACAGAAAAAACATGAAAAAATAAACTAACCGGGACGATTTCCCATGTGAAGGCACCAGCTTCCTGGGCAGCAATATCACGCTCAAAACTCTGAACGGCGTAGTCATCCTACATATCATCAATAGGGTACACAAATCAACTAGTTAATGTTTTGAGTTTCCATAAACAATGTAACCAACTAACCATTTTTTTATATTTCAAAGTTTCAGAGATACAAATAAATTATCAAAGTTAATTATCAAGAGCAATATTTGTTCAAATCTTTTATTGCTAAGTTAGGAGACAAATACATGGTTCAAGATTGTTGGTCAAAGAATATAAAGGATTAACATACTTGTTGCTCCCTCGTTATCTCAAATTTCTCAGCGCACAACTATGCACAACTTCTCATCCCACAGTTGTTATAGACATCCCATAGTCCATCCTTTATCATTCTATCTACTAGTAAATCATGACCAAATCAAGATCCTTTCCTACATTAACTTTTTTAAAATTCAAAGACAATGAAATGGATATATGCATACAATCAAACAATTGCATAACCACATCATTTTAGCTTGCTTCTGCCAGATACTTTGGTGTATTATACATGCTTTCCATGCCACGACTACGTCATTGATACCCAGCTGGATACTCTGAGCACCAAGCATCACCGTTGAAACCACACAAAAAATTATTGTCTCCCTCCCAGTAACTCCATAGCCCAAAGTTCTCATCTTTCATGACTGGAGCACAAACCAAATTAGCACTAAGAACATTCTCAAATACAACTTCTTGGACCAAAGACGGGTCAACATTTGCCCTCTTCAGAGGGGTTAGAAAAGTTAAAAGCAAATACAAAGTCAACACATAAGCCTACACAGTAATTTTTTTTAAGGAATCACACCAGCAATAGCTATGGATCCAAGCTTTGTAGCGGGTAAGGACGAGAGAGATCCGAGAAAGCCACCCACTGGAGTGGGTGCAACACCCACAAATGCAAACATCTACATTAACATTCGTTTATATCAAAACATTCTTCCAAGAGTGATGAAGTTATCATACCTCTTGGATTGACGAAATTTGCTGAATGGGCTATCAGAAAACTACAAGACGAAGTCAAGCAGATTGAAGCTTTTAATGTGAGTGAAAGTCAAACAAGAGACCTGTTGTAAACTTGATATGATATTGTAAACTTTAACTTGTATTTCTTTTGAGACCTTACCTTACATTGGTTTATATATATACTCATGAGCTAAACTATATTTGTCCTTTATCAGAATGGACTTAGGAATATCTCTAACAAATATATTCCTTATTATTCTAGATAAACACTATAGGTAATCCTAATCATAGATTTAAGTGATTGCTTACCTGATTATCCTGATACTTTCAAAACAGAGAGTGAAGCGCAGGAAGAACAAGCTGAAAGAAAGTGACTTGTTTTGTTTAGGATGACTACAATCAAATCTACAGTATAACTGGAACAGAGAGTGAGAGTTATATGAAAACTAAGTGTTGTCATTGGTGTTGCAGCGACATTAACTACGATGACGAGCTACACGACGGCTATGTGATCTCTACATTACAAAAAAAAACTTTATTTTACAAATTAAACTATTGTTTTGATCAATAAGAATGAATTATGTTTTGCTGATAGTGCAAAAAGGAACTTGAAAGCAAGATATGATGTAATATCAATATACAAATAACAGTTTTGATTATTGTGGTTAGCTTTGGGAAAAAAAAAACACAGCAATCTATATAGAACATGAGCCTCTCTGGTACTCTAGTCTCCTACATGACTTATAAATAGTGCACACACATAAGAAAAGCATATGCTGATTTACATATAATAATGAGAAGTATACATTCCTGGTCTTGCCTTAGCTACAATAGAACAAAATTTTTAAGGATCTTGCTCCTCAGTCTGTTGAAGAGTTTCACTGTCTGGTTACATCTCTTTTGTCTGATATCTCCACTTTGTGGTTCTTCACTGTTTGGAGGTGTGTGGCCTCCTCAGTAGCTTCTTGCAGGGCTCATTGGGTCGTAATCATAAGCTTCACCGGACTTGACAAAACGTCCCTTCACACGCCTTCTCACATCAGCTCTTTCTTTCCTAGAGACATACCTCACTCTCTTGTCAAACCTATTCATACAAAACATGTACAACATTAGCAATGATTATCCTTCACTGACAGATGAATGAAAATCCCATCTCCAAGTGGTTTTCAACTTACTTGCGAGCCTTCTTCTTTTCCTTATAACGCAAAACAGCATTGTTACGTGTTGTTGCATGTGAGGAAGCATTAGTCTCCTGTGAAAGCTTCTGCATAGATGACGCTCCACAATCTTGGAAATCTCCAGCATTACTCTCTCCCATGACGACCGAGAAGGATATATTCGAATGAGCTGGTTGTGATGAGAAGCAGATTATTGGCTCGGTTCTACAAGTCATGAAAGAATCTTCAGACGCAGCATTGCTTCCTGCTGGCTGCTGCATTGCGTTTGAACCCTCATGTTTCTCGAAAAGACTTCCAATTCCACCGTGTTCGAAGAGATCTTTTGAAGAGTTGTAGGCTGTACCAAAGAGCTCGTCGTACTTCTCAAAAGCCAAGTCCACTTCATCCATCATTAGATTGCCACAGAAATCATCTTCTGATACTCCAAGCTCCTACAACCAGAAAGAACCATTTAGACATGGTCAAATCTGGGCACAGCCGTATGAAACATTGGTCGTGACTCCCAAAATTTTAGAGCTAGCTTATATACATAGTATAAGCCTCCAAATTATAAAAAATTTTTAGTAAAGTCCTTTAAAGAATATTTTATATCCCCCGAAATCTCAGATCCGACCCTGCATTTAGATGGCAGTTTGCTTTCAAGAGTCTACTACAATATAAAGAAACTCATGTTCATTACCTTAGCCAATGCAGAACTGGTTCCAGGCTGATCTACATTAACACTTTGCACGCCTGTTTTCTCCTCTCCTGTGCCCTCATCTATAGTCATCAAACCCATTCCTTGCTCACAAGCAGATTGTCCAGCAGAAGACAAATCCAAATCCATACAGAAAGACCATATAGAGGCAAGTTCCTCACTCGAAGGGCAACCAGAATAGCAGTTGATAGTTTGTCTTTTATGCTGTGAAGTGGTAGCATCATTGTGGCCTGACCAATCACAGTTTTGACATAGAGAAACCCTCTCATCACTACACCGAACAGAAGCTGGCTGAGCATTGCACCGCTCACATATCAAAGTCCGAGAATGACGCTTAGATAAAGCGTTAGCAGAATGAACGTTACGGTCACAGGAGAGACACAAACACGCTGCATCAGACCGGCAATACACCATTGATCTTTGTTCATTACAGAAGTCACACATGTAACCCATTTTTTTTCGAAACTAAACTAATGTTTGGCACCACCTTCACGCTACAGAAAAGCAGACTCCTTTCACTGACCAAGAATTAAACCGTTTCTGTTAGTCCTCTTGACTTGTATACATAATATAAAGTAGGTATCAAAAGCAAGTCCATAAATAGAAGAAAGATCCAATCTTTTAAACATATCTTTAATAATGTTGTAACTTTCTATCAAAAAAAAAAAGCAAACGAAACAAAACAGAGTAAAACAGGGCAAAACAGAGTAAAACAGGGCAAACAGAGACTGCTTGTAATCAAAACAGACAGAGCAAGCAGGAAAAAAAACGCAGAAAGATTCGCTCAAGCTTCAAATTATCAACCTCGCAGCCCATCAGAAGAGTAGACATATATATAAAAGAGAACACCAACATAGATCCATTTCTAGATCAGCCTCACACTCAAACAACACACACAAGGGTTTCAAGATAACAAGAACCCACGTACCAGAGATCGTCTATCTTCTGAACCAGAAACAACAACGTTTTCAATTACAAGGAGCTTGAGAAGAGAAGAGATTTGTGTTCTGCGTGTGAAAGAGGGTAAAGAGAGATGGATAGATAGACAATGGGTTGGGTTGTTCTCAATGGGACATGTAGGCATGTGACATAAGATAGAACTATAAAAAATTTAGGGTGAAAAGTGCAAAAAGTCTTATTTTTTGAGGACCCCACAGATATTTTCGGTGTGTTTACTCACGCGCATGAGAAAAAGGTTATACTCGCGATCTCGAGTATACACGTCAACCTTTTTTAATGCTTCTTTTAGATACTTTAAGCTTTATTACAACACTAACTCTTTGCTTTGACTTTGCACAACCAAAATATCTTGTTCTGTTTTTTTTTCCAACACTCGCATGAACAAATATCTTTTGCCTAAAAAGTGGAGATATTTATGTTAAGATACGTCTACATAAATAATATTTTTATGTCATCGTGTAATACTGACACGCAGTGTCGGTATCTACTTCAAAATAAATAATAATTGTCTGTTTCTCTCCCTTTTTTACCTATAACTAATGCATGTGTAGTGTGTTGTATTATATGCGCACCATGCTGTTGATCCAACCAATACAATCTATTCCCACTAGAGAGGAAGTGTATCTTTTAGAAAGCTTTCGTTTATTTGATGGTCCTAACATCTATGTTATGACTTAGTTGCTACTTTTTTGTCAACTGTGACTAGGTGATTATCTATATACTTAGGTGATTATCTATATACTAATAATCGTTAGAATATTAGTTTTGATCATTCAATCATTATGTCATAAGTCTTCAAACGTAAAATCATTGACCATCAGTATAAAGTTGATGAATAAAGTTATATTTACTGATTTTGTTTTCTTTAAATCTATTTAATTTACATTAGGCTTCAATGATATCATTCAAATATTATAATTTATAATCTCACTTCGATATGAAGAGTTGTATTTTTTGAAATTATATGATCATATAACATTTGAGATTGTGCTTGTGTGGAATGAACATTAATTATGTACACAAATTATTTATACATATTATTATTCATTTTGTGTTCATTTACGTATATATATTGAATAATTGAGAAGTAACTATTATATATATAATTAAATAAGAGTAAGCACATAAAGAAAATCAATCTTTCTTTTTTATTTACAATATTTTTTGTTGGTAAAAAACAAAATCATTCATTATTTATGTGGTATATAATTAAAATTAAATGATATTGACATAGATATATAGTATATTTTATATAAAATTTATTAGTTGAGGCTTGTACTCATATGATTTTATTAACAACTTTATATTTGCCGTAACAAAATATTAATTTTATTCATATGAATATTTTTTAATTAAGGCTTCTTTACTAAATGTATTTTTTAAAATTTACATGTTTATATATTTCATATGTGACATATATTATATGAGATTTCATATTTATATAATTTTATGGTCATTTGTATCTTGTTATAACAAAACAAAGTTAAATCATTGATCACAAAAATTACAATGTGTATTTAACAGTCTTAGTAATTTATAATCATTTAAAAAACTTTACAATATAGCATATAAGAAAAAATCTATTTTCTATATGTTTAATGTGATTGTTTAGTTTATTTTAAAAATATAAAATTAAAAAAAAATGATGGAGGATAAAAAAAATGTTATCAAAACTTTATTATTCAGAATCATTAATTTTCATTAATTGTTAATCATATTAGGTAATTTCGTAGCTTTTATTTAAGGAAAGACTGAACAATATTCTTTTAATGTTAATAATGTTTATAATATATAAATGATGTCTAATGACATAAAATGTAATTAATCTAGTAATATATGCATTTTGAATGAAATGTGTGGAAAAAAAAATCTTTGTACTGACATATCAACATAATGACAATTTTGTGAATATATTAGAGTTACTTAATAAAAATATTCCTCTTTTTAATATATAAGGATAAGGTCCAAGACAGATACAATTAAAATCAATCTCACCCATTAATACAAAAAGCCCAAATAAACCTAATTCCATGATGGCCACGTGTATCTTGATGAGGTAATCGACCGGGTTCAACTTACATCTTGTTTAATGCAGATAGAAGTTCTATAATCTCTAAGCTGAAAAAATCATAATCATTATATACCTTTTCCTTTCT